>JAODAL010071958.1:0-15318 GCA_025379985.1 Phyllomedusa bahiana
GGAAAAGGGTTCCAGTGACCCAGTAAAAAGCAGAAGAATTCCGTGATCCCATACAATGCAGAAAATTCCAGTATCCCCTACAATGCCCAAAAAGGGTTCCGTACCCAGTACAATGCAGAAAATTCCTGATCCCCTACAATGCAGGAGAGATTCCAGTGTCCAAATAAAATGCAGAAAGATTCCGTGATCCCCGAAAAAGAGAAGAATTCATGTTTTCCCGTCAATGCAGAAAGATTCCAGTGTCCGTACAATCAAAGAGATTCATGCCCCGTACAATGCGAAGAGTTTTGTGACCCCGTACAAAGAGAGAGATTCCCGTGATCCCCGTACAATGCAAAAAGAATTCCTGATCCCAGTAAATGCAGAAGAGATTTAGTGATTCCCGTACAATGCAAAAAAATTTCCGTGATCCCAGAAAAGCAGAAGAATTCGTGATCCCCGTACAATGCAGAAAGATTCCGTGATCCAGTACAATGAGAAGAGATTTAGTGACCCAGTACAATGCAAAAGATTCGGATCCCATACAATGCAGAAAAGATTCCAGGATCCATCAATGCAGGGATTCCAGTGATCCCAGTACAATGCAGAAGAGATTCCAGTGACCCCAGTACAATGCAGAAGAGATTCCAGTGATCCCAGTACAATGTAGGAGAGATTCAGTAAATCCCATTTAAAATTTGCAAAAGGGATTCCCATTTGATCCCATTTACAATGCAGAACAGATTCTAGTGATTCCAGTACAATGCAGAAGAGATTCCAGTGATCCCAGTACAATGCAGAAGAGATTCCAGTGATCCCAGTACAATGCAGAAGAGATTCCAGTGATCCCAGTACAATGCAGAAGAGATTCCAGTGATCCCAGTACAATGCAGAAGAGATTCCAGTGATCCCAGTACAATGCAGAAGAGATTCCAGTGATCCCAGTACAATGCAGAAGAGATTCCAGTGACCCCAGTACAATGCAGAACAGATTCCAGTGATCCCAGTACAATGCAGAAGAGATTCCAGTGATCCCAGTACAATGCAGAAGAGATTCCAGTGATCCCAGTACAATGCAGAAGAGATTCCAGTGATCCCAGTACAATGCAGAAGAGATTCCAGTGATCCCAGTACAATGCAGAAGAGATTCCAGTGACCCCAGTACAATGCAGAAGAGATTCCAGTGATCCCAGTACAATGTAGGAGAGATTCCAGTGATCCCAGTACAATGCAGAAGAGATTCCAGTGATCCCAGTACAATGCAGAAGAGATTCCAGTGATCCCAGTACAATGCAGAACAGATTCCAGTGATCCCAGTACAATGCAGAAGAGATTCCAGTGATCCCAGTACAATGCAGAAGAGATTCCAGTGATCCCAGTACAATGTAGGAGAGATTCCAGTGATCCCAGTACAATGCAGAAGAGATTCTAGTGATTCCAGTACAATGCAGAAGAGATTCCAGTGATCCCAGTACAATGCAGAAGAAATTCTACTGATCCCAGTACAATGCAGAAGAGATTCCAGTGATCCCAGTACAATGCAGAACAGATTCCAGTGATCCCAGTACAATGCAGAAGAGATTCCAGTGATCCCAGTACAATGCAGAACAGATTCCAGTGATCCCAGTACAATGCAGAAGAGATTCCAGTGATCCCAGTACAATGCAGAAGAGATTCCAGTGATCCCAGTACAATGCAGAAGAGATTCCAGTGATCCCAGTACAATGCAGAAGAGATTCTAGTGATTCCAGTACAATGCAGAAGAGATTCCAGTGATCCCAGTACAATGCAGAAGAGATTCCAGTGATCCCAGTACAATGCAGAAGAGATTCCAGTGATCCCAGTACAATGCAGGAGAGATTCCAGTGATCCCAGTACAATGCAGGAGAGATTCCAGTGATCCCAGTACAATGTAGAGGAGATTCCAGTGATCCCAGTACAATGTAGAATAGATTCCAGTGATCCCAGTACAATGCAGGAGAGATTCCAGTGATCCCAGTATAGTGAAGGAGAGATTCCAGTGATCCCAGTACAATGTAGAGGAGATTCCAGTGATCCCAGTACAATGCAGAGGAGAGCTTTGTGGGGGACAATGGTACATTTAAATTGTATTCTACAGTGAATAGGCAACCAGGGCTGTGGAGTCGGCAAGCCAAAGCCCCGACTCCTCAATTTCCCAAACCTCCGACTCCCTCATACACGGCGCATTTTTTAAGTGATAACTTTACTGTAGTAAAATGGTAACATCAGGCTGTTTATCACCTTATGATAAAATAATCAAGCTATTTAGGTAGAAACAGACACTGACAAGCAAAAAGGGTAACAATGTTTTGAACTTTTGACTTTCAGGCTCAAACTTCACCCTCCCCTACAGCTTTGTACATGAGGCTTCTGTAATTGTATTTACAGTATCTTACGTCTTATACATTTAAAAATATTTTATCTTTATTTCTTAGCGCCAACATATTCCCCAGCACTTTACAATGTTAGGGGTTTAATTACAGGAAAAAAAAGACAGACATTACACAGTTTAAAGTACTTACAGGTGGAGAAGCAAGGTCGTGGGGGGCCCTGCTCGCAAGAGCTTACAATCTAAGAGGGTGCCTGGGGGAAAACAAGGGGGAGAAGTGCTAATTTCAATGGCCCAGCCATTTCTTTATAAATTTGGGGAGGTTTACATAAAAATTGGGTGAAAACCTGCCACCATGGACTGTACAATCTATTTACAGATAAGTGCCCGTGAGAGCCCTAGTGTGGGAGTGGGCAGATGTGTGTGTTAGAAGGTGGGGGTGAGCAATTGGGTTTTGGTAGGCCTGCCTGAGAAGATGTGTTTTCAGGGACACTCTTAAACTGCGAAGGCTGGGATTGTGTCCTGATGGTACGTGGTTTGGATGTTCCAGAGAACGGGGTGCAGCACGTGCAAAATCTTGAAGACGGGCATGGGAGGGGTTTGGATGATTGTTTGTCTGTAGTTTGATGTCCGTAGCTGAGTGGAGAGAGCGGGCAGGGTGGTAGACAGAGATGAGGGAGGAGATGTAGGGAGGAGCAGCGCTGTGGAGAGCTTTATGAGTGAGAGTGATGAGTTTATACTGTATCCTGTACTGAATGGGCAACCAGTGCAGTGACTGACGCAGGGTAGAGGCATCAGTATAGCGGATGGAGAGAAAGACAAGCCTGGCTTTTTAGTAGGGGAGTTATAGTAGCCTGTTTAAAGGAGGATGGGAAGATCCCAGTGGAGAGAGAGAGGTTACAGATAGCAGTAAGGTGAGAGAGGAGAGCTGGAGAAATAGACTGGAGAAGGTGGGAGGGAATGGGGTCACTAGAGCAGGTGGTGGGACGAGCAGACAGGAGAAGCCTGGACACTTCTTCTTCTTTCGTTGGGTCAAGAGCTGAGAACACACTAGAGGATGTGCGGGGAGGGACAGGATGGGTTCTGCTTGGGGTTTGTGATGAGATGTTATGCCGGATACTGTCAATTTTGTCTTTGAAGTGAGTGGCCAGGTCCTCAGCACAGAGGTCAGAGACCGGGGCCTGAGCTTTAGGCCTGAGAAGGGAGTGGATGGTGTCAAACAGGCGTTTTGGGTTGTTGTGTAAGGTTGAGATGAGGGAGGTGAAATATTTTAGTTTGGCGCTGTGAAGGGCAGTGTGATAAGTCTGAGCATAAATTGGTAGTGGAGAAAGTCTGCAGGTAGCTTCGACTTTCTCCACAGACGCTCAGCACACCTGGAGCATCGTTGCAGGAACCGACTCTGAGGTGTGTGTCAAGGCTGCGGGCGTCTGACTCTGGTGGTGCGGTGTGTGAGTGGTGCCAATATGTCCAGGGTGGTGGAAAGAGTTTCATTATATTGTTTGGACACCAGGTCAGGGCACGAGAGGGAGGAGATTGGGGGCAGTGAGGACTGTATGGTGTCTGTGAGTTCCTGAGTATTAATGGAGCGGATATTTCTGAATGGGTGAAGGGCAGGTGTGTCCAGAGAAGGCTGAGAATTGATAGTAAAAGAGATAAGATTGTGATCAGAGAGAGCATAAGGAGAATTGGTGAGGTTAGAAATTGATGAGAGACGACAGAAGATCAGATCCAGAGAGTTCCCATCCTTGTGGGTTGGGGAGTCAGTAAACTGAAAAGAGGCCAAGAGAAGAGGTTAGTGAAAGAAACTGAGAGGCAGAAGGAGACATGGGGTCATCAATGGGGATGTTGAAATCATCCATGATAAGAGTGGGCATTTCAGATCTTATACATAAATGTGACTTGCAAGTATTTAGCATCTGCTTAGTTCTGCAGATTCTTTCCTGTAACTGCATTGTTACTGTTTTGCTCCAAAAAATCAAAGTGTTAATTTATATTATTTTGTTAGTATTTGGCAAATCCAGCTTTTGGTTTTCAGCTCTGCCTGAATCCTCCTGGGCTCTGAATCAGAATCAAGCAGGTCTTGACCAAAATCTGATCCCAGGTCTCTTCTACATTTTCCCAATGTTGGTGCAGACTGGACTTGGATACAAATACACAAGTTACAAGTCACAAGTTCAAAACATTGTTACCCTTTTGCTTGTCAGTGTAAAATATTTTATTGGATATGAGTTTAGAACACAAAAAAACTGTAAATATTCAAAACGCTGCAGGAACATTTGTGGAGTCTCTGAATTTGTTCTGAGAAATATTTTTGCCTCCATAGATCCTGCATTTCATGACCTCACATCTGATCTCTTTTTTCCAGGCTAGAGAACGGCCTCTCTACACTAACTTGGGGGGCCCAAAGCGGTGACCACAGGGGCAACATCTCTAACAATGTCAGCGTATAAAGGAATCGCCTCAGCCAGTCAGTTTTGATGAATGGTTGAACTCTTCTACTTCTTTGAAAGCAGACGAAAAATTTTGCTGAAATCTGTTTGCCCTGGGAGCGGAATCTGTTCCCCTGGGGCAGCGCTTTGCCGCTCCATGTCATCAGTTACACTCCTCATGTGATGAGGTGAGTTTAGGAGCGGAGCCACTGGCCGACCCAAATTTCCCCTTGTTTTGCATCAAACTAACTGGACCAACTTATTATATATTTTGGGAGTTGGTCCATTTTATAACGACTCCTGCAAAATGGGCACCGACTCAGACTCCAAAGCCCTATAGGCAACCAATAAAGCGACTGTTACAAGATAGAATCATAAGTGTAGTGTGGTACGGGTGAGGCTGGTTGTGTGAGGTACAGGGTAGGGCATCGGTTTGTAGTAAAATGGTACGGGAAAGGGGGCATTTTTGTAGTGATGGTCGGGGGGGCTCAGTGTAGGGGAGGTACGGGTTTAGAGGATTAGTGTTGTGACTGGTAAGGGTTGGGGCACAGTGTTTTTGACTGGTAGGGGGGTGGAGGCATCGTGTAGTGACTGGTACAGGGTGGAGGCAATCAGTGTTGTGACGGGTTTACAGGGTAGAGGCATCGTGTAGTGACTGGTTACGGGGTAGAGGCAGTAGTTGTAGTGACTCTTAAGGGTAAGGCATCATTGTAGTGCTGGTACAGGGTTTAGGGAAATCAGTTAGTTACTGGTACAGGGTAGGGCACCCAGTGTAGTTAACTGGTACAGGGTAGAGGCTTCAGTGTAGTGAGGGTTTAAGGGTAGAGGCATCGGTGTAGTGACTGTTTTCAGGGTAGAGGCATCATTTGTAGTGACTGGGACAAGTTAGAGGCTAAAAGTGTTAGTTACTGGTCAAAGGTTAGGGGCCCATCGGTTTTGAGTAAACTGGTACAAGGTAGAGGCATCATTTGTAGTGACTGGTACGGGGGTAGAGGCATCAGTGTAGTAAATGGTACAGGGTAGAGGCTCAGTGTTGTGACTGGTACGGGGTTTAGAGGCATCGGTGTAGGTAAACTGGTACGGGTAGGGGCAATCAGTGTTAGTGACTGGTACAGGGTTAGAGGCTTCTTTGTAGTGACTGGTACGGGGTTTAGGATCGGTTTGTAGTGACTGGTACAGGGTTAGGGGCATCAGTGTAGTGACTGGTACAGGGTAGAGGCATCAGTGTAGTGTCTGGGTAGGATCGGTTTTGTATGTACAGGGTAGAGGCATCGTGTAGTGACTGGTCAGGGTAGAGGCATCAGTGTAGTGACTGGTACAGGGTTAGAGGCATCAGTGTAGTAAACTGGTACAGGGTAGAGGCATCGGGTGTAGTGACTGGTACAGGGTAGAGGCATCAGTGTAGTGACGGGTTTACAGGGTAGAGGCATCGTGCAGTGATGGTTACAGGGTAAAAGGCATCGGTGCAGTGACTGGACAGGGGTAGAGGCTTCGGGTGCAGTGACTGGTACAGGGTAGAGGCTCAGTGCATTGACTGGTAAGGGTTAGAGGCATCAGTTGCATTGACTGGTACAGGGTTTAGAGGCATCGGTTGTAGTGATGGTACAGGGTATAGAGGTATCAGTGCAGTGACTGGTACAGGGTAGAGGCATCAGTGTAGTGACTGGTACAGGGTAGAGGCATTGGTGTAGTGACTGGTGCAGGGTAGAGGCATCGGTATAGCTACAATAGAGATCAATGTATACAAAAATAAAATGAAGACTCTTGGTAGATAAACCTTGTTTCTGTAGACTCCTCGGTTTTAGTGAATTAGTCGCCGATCGATCCCAGGAGGATAATGGATTATGGATTTCTGCGCCTCTGTTTTCGTCTCTACTCCTTCCTCGCCTCTCGATAGGTCATTCACACGTTTAGCGCTGTCTGCACTTACGAAGCATCTCCTGGTGATCGTCCAATTGATGTTCTCTCCAATTTCCTCTTCTCTTTTGTCACTTCTTGATCCATATGGGGAGTCAAACCGGGGCCGGCAATGCGAGCGTTGGGAGCGGCTTGTTTTCTTGGTGCGGCGAAGGGGCGAGTGCGGCTATTTTTGGAATTACTTCTTTTTCTGATGCAGGTTATTTAGAACAGACTCGGAGAGGGGATGGTACTTTGTTATTGCGCAGTTTGATGAATTTTGGAAAACTGGGACCTGAGTGTTTTAGTTTTTATATATAAGCTTTATGAGTGGGGGGGGGGGGGGGCTCGGAGGGTAAAACATGCCTTGGTGTTTTGGCTCAAACAAGCAAACTACCCCAGCTGGGTTATTAGTTTTAAACTGGGGGTTAGTGGAAGTGACTAAAACGCTGCATCTTCAGCAGTCACTAAGGGGGAAATGTGGTTTTATATGGTGTCCATTGAAATCAATCGGTGATCATGGACATACTGGACCCAGTAAGATGGGTGTAAGTTTAGGGTGTAACTATAGGGGGTGCAAAAAATGAAACCCCCTATAATACCAGTATTATAAAATGCACAGGGCAGGTTGGGGACAGTCTGGGTTATAGAAGGGAACCTGACTCCACTATGTCGTCTGTGTGTCCTAATATAATATATAGACAGGGTATATTTTACCCTCTTAGTAAACTTAACCTCCTACCGACATAGGACATAGGAGTGTGTCCTATTGTCGGTAAGGAGCTATAGACCAAACTCACTCGCTGGGTCTGCTCCATAGACGGCGGGCCGAAGTGGTAGTGTAGGCTGCGACTAACAGTAGGGAACAGAGCTGGCTCCAGTCCCTGCTGTTTAACCCATTAACTGATGTGGCACGTGTGGCCATGGCATCTAAATGAATAAGGAGTGGTGCTGCGAATGGTTCCTCCCTCGAATCATCCCCCCTGTGACAAGGGGGAGTTGCCATGGCAATTAGAGGCCTAATTAAGGCTTCCATAGCCACCATGTTAGTGCTTCTGTTACTTCCTGTCTATGGCAGGAAGTAACACAAGCGCCATCTTGGTACACCCTTCAGTATTAAAGGGGTTTTACCACGAAGTAAAATTGACGTGGGAAGCTTACAAATAAAATAATAAACATTTTCACCATTCATTATTATTAAAAATTCTGCACCGTGTTTGGTTTAGCTGTTCCTTTAGTGATCCATTGTTTACAGCTCGTCTCCAGGGGATACGACCAGGGCTGAGAGCTACTCAGTCTTGGCCGCACATGCTCAGACATCACCTCTCCTCTCAGGCAGCTACTAAGTGTTCAAACCCCAGGTGCTGTCATTCTACTCCTTAGTAATTAGCCAAAAAGAATGCAAATAAATTAAAAAAAGAAACCTCAATGAGGTCTGTGCATTGATAAAGAGAAAATAATCCACAGGTTTGGTTTCTGCAGGGATTTAAACCTAGGATTGTAGATTTAATAGATTGTAAGCTCTCGCGAGCAGGGTCCTCACACCTTGTGTCTCATGTGTAAGTTCTTTTAATGTGTAATGTCTTTATTTTTACCCTTTAAATTGTAAAGTGCTGCGGAATATGTTGGCGCTATATAAATAAAAATTATTATTATTATTACTAGGACCCTTGTGCTGTGAAGCAAAAATGTTGCCTCTGAGCTACATTGTAGCTACTCACACTCTATACATAAACAGAGCTTTCTTTGACTACAGAGAGGAAAGACCCGGTGATGTCATCCTGCTGGGTCACATGATATGCAATTCAAACAAATCACACACGCCCCCTTCTGAGCACACAGAGCTGAAGAGCTGGAAGGTGGAGGTATGAAATGAGATCATGGAAAAACCCCTTTAATGCAGAAGGGTGAACTAGTGATCATACCTAATGGGGACTGAAGTGTAACAGTAAAAAAAAAAAAAAAAAATTCAAAAATGTAAAAAAATTAAATTTTTTTGTAAGTTAAAAAAAGAAAGTAACACAATGGTACGCCAACATCCATAAAAAAGTCAGATCTGTTAAGCTATAACATTTACTGATCCCGTGCGGTGAACACCGTTTGAAGGAAAAACAAATACAAATGCTCCAATAACTGTACCTCAGCCCCCAAAAAGAGAGCCCTCACCCGGGGTCCATAGGTGGTAAAAAAAAAATGTTTTTTGAGCAGAAAAATGGCGCCGCAGCACAAAGCAAAAAAAAAAATAAATTTTTTAAATTTTTTTTTTAATAAGTACTAAAACCAACATATTGGTATCACCGGAGTCGCACAGACCTGCAGAAAAACAGATAACGCATCATATCTTTCTGATGAGTGAAGCCCTAAAAACATAACATTAGGAAACATTGGCGCAAGTACTTTTTTTTTTCACATTTCGCAAAAATTAGATTTTTTTTTTCCAGATTCCCAGTATAGTCTATAAAACCCGGGCAATAAAAGCATTAAACAGTTTCATTTTTGTCCCGCAAAAAAAAAAACCCAGCCCGGTATGGCTATGGGAAAAGGGAAAAATAGAGAAAATTTTTGGCTCTTAAGGGGGGGAGGGAAAAAAGGGTTAAAAAAAAACCCCCCCCCCCCCCCCAAAAAAATTTTGACCACTCTTTAGGGGGGGGGTTAAAGGGGGGTTTTTCCCGGGGAAAAGTGGTTTCCTTTTCCTCCCTTTTTAGCACAGGTAGAATAAAACCCAAAACATGCTGAGTCATGGAACCCCTGCAGGTTTTTGGGGGGGGGGGGGAGAAAGGAGTGGGAAAAAGGGAGGTCTCAAAAAATTAACTCAAATAAGAACATTAAACAAATGGATTCTTTTTCCCGCCCAAAACCCCAGGCTCCTTTTCTGCACTTTCTCCCCAGTCCCTTGAAACTCATTCATTTTGGGTGTCACGATAAAAAAGTGTTTCAACCAAGAACGGGCCCGCAGCTCCCCCCTTGGGGCGGGTTTTATTGCAAGCTTTTTTAAAGGTTTTAAATAAGGTGAAATGGCAAAGCTGTAGCTCTAGGTCTTCACTTTTTTTAATCACATATATTTAGAAAAGTGATTAAATTTCCCATTTTGGGGATTTCCCGTTTTCCCCTTTCATGGGGCACCAACCCTTTAAATTTAAAAAGGGAAAAAATTGGGGGGGGCAAAAAGGGTGTATTACTTCCCATTTATGGAAGTATCTTTAGTAAATTTTTGGGGCAATTTAAAACTTTCCCCCTTTAGGGGGTAAAACTGGATAAAAGGGGCCCCCTTTTTGAGTAAAAATTTAGCTTTAAGGAAGAGCCAACAAAACCGCTCTAAAAAACGGATTAGAAAAATGAGGGAAAAAGCAGCGGGTTTTGGGGTTAAAGGGTGAGGTGCGGGGAGAGCGGGAGCGGGGGGGGGGGGGAGCGGGGAAACACGGGGGAGGGGGGGGGTCCGGGGGAGCGGGGGGAGCCGGTGCTGAGACAAAACCCCCCCTTAAAAAAAATAAATTTCCAAAGTATAATTTCAGTCTTTATATAGAGGAGATGGGACGACGCTCTCCGGGTGATTGGCAGCGGAAAGTATAAATATGTATTTTAGAGAATATGGGGGGGTCTTTCAGACCCGCAAACATGGGGGAACTGAGACAAGCAGTTTTTTTTGTCAGGGGTCAGCCGCCCCGTAAAGTTGGGTTTAAACTGGAAACAGTTTAGGCTTTTAACCCCCAAAAGTTGCGGGTGGGTAGGGAAAACCAAAAAAAAAGGGAAGTCAATACGGAACCCCGCTTAAAAAACATTGGGATCAAGGAAACGCCCCAGACCGCTTTATTACAGTCAAAAAATTTCAAAGTAAAACCCCTACGACTGGGGACGGGCCCCAAAAAAGAAACCCCCCAAACAAGTTTCAGAAACCTTGGGGCTGGACCCCTAAATAACTACAGACCCCGGACCGGACCCCTAACCCAAAAAAGAAACCCCAGACGGGACCCCCTGAAGAAATACAGAAACCCGGGAGGGAAACCCGAAAAAAGTTTCAGAAAAAAAACCCGGGGCTGGAAAAGCTAAATTTAAAAGGACCCCGGACCGGACCCCTGAACAAAACAGACCCCAGACGGGACCCCTGAAGAAGTACAGAACCTGGACGGGACCCCTGAACAAGTACAGACCCCAGACCCCTTTTAAAAAACTCCGGGCCCCGGCCCCGGGCCCCCTAAATATTTACAGGGCCCGGCCCCCGGGCCCCCAAATATTTACCCGACCCCGGACCGGACCCCTAAATATTTACAGACCCCAGACCAGACCCCCCAAAAAAACGGGGCAGATCCCGGACCGGGGGCCCCTAAATAAACAGACCCCGGGGCCCGGGGGCCCCTAAAAACTACAGACCCCCGGGCCCCTAAAAAAACTACAGATCCCCGGGCCGGACCCAAAATAACTACGACCCCAAGGGCCGGACCCAAAAAAAAACAACAGACCCTAAAACGGACCCTAAAACAACACAGACCCCCGGGCCGGGACCCTTTAAAAAACTACAGACCCCAAAAAACCCAAAAACCCCGAACCCCCGGAAACCCGGAAACCCCTAAACAAGTACAGACCCCGGATGGGACCCCTTACCAAAACAGACCCCAAACCGAACCCCTAAACAAGTACAGAACCTGGACTGGACCCCCTAAATTTAAATCCCGACCCCCGGACCCTACCCATGGGAAAAAGTTTCGACCCCCGGGTGGGACCCTAAAAAAAAACAACCCCAGACGGGACCCCCTTTAAAAAGTACGACCCGGAGGGGGAAACCCCCTAACCAAAACAGACCCCAGACGGGACCCCTTAAAAAAGTAAAAGAACCTTTGGGCTGGGGCCCCCAAATTTAACCCACAAAACCCCGGACCGGACCCCCCCGAACAAAAAAAAAAAAAAACCCCAGACGGGACCCCCAAGAAGGGCAGAACCTGGACGGGACCCCTGAACAAGTACGAAAACCCCCACTGGAAACCCCTAATAAATAAGACCCCCCACCCCAACCCCCCGAAAAAAAACAGACCCAGACGGGGGCCCCTAAAAAAAAAAGGAAAACCCCCGAGGGACCCCTGAACAAAACCGAAAACCCGCGGGGACCCCCAAAAAAAACAGACCCCAGAAGGGACCCCTGAAAAAAAAATTTCAAAACCCCCGGGCGGACCCCCAAATTTAATTAAACCCGGACCGGACCCCTAAATATTTACAGACCCCGGACCGGACCCCTAAATATTTACAGGAAACCCCCGGGCCGGACCCCCCAAAAAAAACTACAGGGTCCCGGGAAACCCGACCCCTAAAAAATTTCAGGGCCCGGGCCCCCTAAAATTTTTTTACGACCCCAGACCCCTAATTTTCTACAGATACCGGGCCGACCCTAAATAAAAATACAGACCCCCCCGTTAAATAACACAGATCCCCGAAGGACCCCAAAAAAAATACCCGAAACCCCCGACCGGTTTCCCCAAAATAAACCAAGCCACCAGGGCCGGACCCAAAATTTAATACAGACCCTAGACCCGGGCCCCCCAAACAAACCCACAAACCCCCCGGGTCGGGGCCCCTAAAAAAGCTGCGGGCCCGGACCGGGAAACCCCCAAAAAAAACTACAGGGCCCCCGGCCCCTAAAAAATACAGATCCCAGGGCCGGACCCTAAATAACTACACCCCCCAAGACCGGTTCCCATTTTTACAAAAGCAGCCCCCTTGGGAATAAAGCCCCCATAACTGTACTTTTTTTTTACTATAGGGGTCTCTTTATAGCAGTTATTTTTTTGTACAAAGGGGGCGGGATTATTTGTTTGTTTAAATTTTTGTAAATTTGGGGGGAGTATTTTTGTAGTTATATTTTGTACATAGGGGGCAGTATTATAGTAGCTATATAATTGTAAACAGGGGGCAGTATTTAGTAGCTATATTCTTGGGACATAGGGGGGCCAAATTTTTGTTGTTATATTTTTTACTTTGGAAAGGGAGTATTATTGTAGTTATATTTTTTAATAGGGGGAGTATTATAGTTGTTTTATTCTTTTTTCTTTGGGGGGGAGTTTATAGTAGTTATATTCCTGTACATTGAGGGAGTTTATAGTAGTTATATTCCCTTTTAAATAGGGGGGCCCCCCAAATATTATAGTAGGTTTTATTTTTGTACATAGGAACAGTTTTATAGTGTTATATTCTTTTACTTTGGGAGCGTATTTAAAAGTGTTATATTCTTTGTAATTGAGGGCAGTATTATAGTTGTTATATTCTTGTTCATAGGGGGAAGTATTTTTTTAGTTTTTGTCCCTTTTAAAAATTGGGGGCAGTATTATAGTAGTTTTATTCTTGTAAAGAGGGCAGTATTAAAAGTATTTATATTCTTTTTTACATAGGAGGGGAAATTTAAAGTTGTTATATTTTTGTACCTAGGAAAAGTTTATTTTGTTTGTTAATTCTTTTACATAGGGGGGGAAATACTTTAAGGGGTTTTTTTCCCTTTTTCTTTTTTGGGGAGTATTTTGTGTTAATTTTTGTAATAGGGGGATGTATTATAGTAGTTATATTCTTGTTCATGGAGGGGAGATTTTAGTAGTTATAATTTTTTTTAATAGGGGGGCAGTATATGCGTTGTTTTTTTTTTTTGTAATTTTTAGTGGAAATATTTTGTTTGTTATATTCTTGTACATAGGAGGGCAGTATTATAGTATTATTTTCTTGTACATAGGGAAAGTATTAAAAGTAGTTATTTTCTTGTTTCATTTGGGAGCTGTATTATTGTAGTTATATTCTTGTTAAAATTTGGGGGCAGTATTAAGTAGTTATATTTCTTGTAAAATAGGGGGGGGGCAAATATTATAGTTGTTATTTTTTGTACCCTAGGGGGCAGCTTATTGTAGTTATTTTCTTGTACATAGGAGCAGTATTATAGTAGTTTTATTTTTTGTATATAGGGGGGAGTATTTTGTAGTTATTTTCTTGTACATAGGGGCAGTATTATAGTAGTTATATTCTTGTACATAGGAGCAGTATTATAGTAGTTATTTTCTTGTACATAGGGGCAGTTTTATATTTAGTTATATTCTTGTACATATGAGCAGTATTATTAGTAGTTATATTCTTGTATATAGGGGCAGTATTATAGTAGTTATATTTTGTACATAGGACAGTATTATAGTATTTTATATTCTTGTACATGGGGGGGGGCAGTATTATAGTAGTTATATTCTTGTACATGGGGGGGCAGTATTATAGTAGTTATATTCTTGTACATAGGGGCAGTATTATAGTAGTTATATTTTGTACTAGGAGCAGTATTATAGTAGTTATATTCCTGTACATAGGGGCAGTTTTATAGTAGTTATATTCCTGTACTTAGAGGGCAGTATTATAGTAGTTATTCTTGTACATAGGAGCAGTATTATAGTAGTTATATTCTTGTACATAGGGGGCAGTATTATAGTAGTTATATTCTTGTACATAGGAGCAGTATTATAGTAGTTATATTCTTGTACATAGGGGGCAGTATTATGCTGTTGTTTATTATTTTGTATCTAGTGGCAGTATTATAGCGCCTACACATCGCCCACTGTC
This sequence comes from Phyllomedusa bahiana, assembly GCA_025379985.1. Classification (NCBI taxonomy): domain Eukaryota; kingdom Metazoa; phylum Chordata; class Amphibia; order Anura; family Hylidae; genus Phyllomedusa; species Phyllomedusa bahiana. The sequence goes on from JAODAL010071958.1 coordinate 14,227, forward strand.
TATCTCTGTCATTACAGCCAAATGATGTACAATTGAATAAGAGAAAACTAATTGCAAAATTGAATCCAATATTAACAAAACAGGAGAAAAATCGTATCCGGCGAGTATCTGTTCTAATTACATTTCTCTCAGACCTATAAACATCAGTTAATTGCCAAGCAATTTGCGTTGATTTGTTTTCCCCCGGCTGTCACTCATCCTGAAAGAAACCCACAAGAAATTATCTGCGGTGACAATCAGGAGTTCATTACAGGTCCACACGGCAAAGAGCTGCTATGAGAGGTTTTGGTGCGGGCAACCATTGTTTGTATTGTAGCAATTAAGACCCCGCTGGGTCTTAATACGAAACTTATATATAGGGTTATATGATAGAGGAGAGAAGCTGAGCTCTGTAATATATAGGGTTATATGATAGAGGAAGACGAGCTCTGGTGATATATAGGGTTATATGATAGAGGGGGAGGAGCTGAGCTCTGTGATATATAGGATTATATGATAGAAGGAGAGGAGCTGAGCTCTGTGATATTTAGGGTTATATGATAGAAGGAGAGGAGCTGAGCTCTGTGATATATATGGTTATATGACATGGGAGAGAAGCTGAGCTCTGTGATATATATATAGGGTTATATGATAGAGGAGAAAACCCGAGCTCTGTGATATATAGGGTTATATGATAGAGGGAGAGGAACTGAGCTCTGTGATATATATGGTTATATGATAGAGGAAAGAAGCTGAGCTCTGTGATATATAGGGTTATATTATAGAGGAAAGAAGTGAGCTCTGTGATATATAGGTTATATGATAGAGGAGAGGAGCTTAGCTCTGTGTATATAGGGGTTTTATGATAGAGGAGAGAAGCTGAGCTTTTGTTATATAAGTTATATTTATAGAGGGAGAGTATGAGCTCGTGATAATTTTATATGATAGAGGGAGGAACTGAGCTATGTGATATTTAGGGTTATATGTTAGTGGGAGAGAAGCTGAGCTCTGTGATATATAGGATTATATGATTGAGGAGAGAAGCTGAGCTCTGTGATATATAGGGGTTTTAGTAGAGGAGGGAAACTGAGGCTCAGTGATATATAGGGTTTT
>JAODAL010071959.1:0-15317 GCA_025379985.1 Phyllomedusa bahiana
AAAACGGAGTAGGCACAAGTGACATGAAGTGTGAGTCGGCAGCAGCACAGCAGCAGCATGAGGTCAGACAGTGGCACAATGACACAGTGTGGAGGTCACAGCAGCAGCCACAGCAGCAGCATGAGGTCAGGCAGTGGCACAATGACATTCTGGAGGTGGCAAAAACTGGAGTAGGCCAAGTGGCACAATGACAGAGAGTGGAGGTGACGATGGCAGGAGCAACAGCATGAGGTCAGAGAGTGGCACAATGACACATAGAGGAGGTCACGGCAGCAGCCACAGCAGCAGCATGAGGTCAGACAGTGGCACAATGACAGAGTGTGGAGGTGGGTGGCAATACCAGTCCCTGGTAAAGATGGTTGGTGGCAGATGGAGAAACTGTCAGCAGATGTGTGCTCAGGCGGGTGGCAGCATCAGAAAGTGGCTGAGGCAGGTAGTTTGAACCAGACTCATTTCTCAAGTTTGGTGAGCGTCATGGCTGATGTAGTCTGACGCCTAAGGCATTGGTGTGTGGAAATCCTGGCCGATCCACGCTGATTTCATCTTGACAAAGGTCAGTCGTTCCACATTTCCCAGTGGACAAGCGGGTTCTCCTTGGGGTAACGATGGCCCCCCCGCCGCACTGAACACCCGCTCTGATGCCACACTACTGGCCGGGCAGGACAGCTTCTCCACTGCAAACTCGCAAGTTGCGGCCACACATCCAGTTTGGCTGCCCAGTAGTCCAGCGGATCTTCTAACTGGGGTGGCAGAGTGCTGTCCAAGTAGGCCAGCCACCTGTTGGTTCAGGTCTGCTCCAGGTCCTGCTGCTGTGCTGGCGACTGCCCTCCTCACCATGCGGGTGAAGGAAGCTGCTCATCAGTGACTCCAGACTTGGTTATGCTGATGGAAGCTGGTACTGCTCCGACCCCCCCACCTTCCCCAGCAGCCGAGTAGTACTGAGCGCTGAAGAACCCCCGGTCAGACCTGTCAGAGGAGGGATGATGCCGCACATGGGCAGCGGCCAACTGACTACGAAGGATTTCCCTATAGTATTTGAGTTTGTCCTCCCTCTCAATAGCTGGGAAAAAGGCTCCCATTTTTTGACCGGTAGCGAGGGTCCAATAGGGTGGAGAGCCAGAAGTCATCCCTCTGCCGGATGCTGACTATTCGGCTGTCACTAGCCAGGCAAATCAGCATGCTGCGGGCCATCTGCACAAGTGACTCGAGGGGCTCCCTGCCTCCATCTCCACTGTATACTGCCACGGTGCTTGCGGGGTCATCTGCCTCGTCTTCCTCATCTCCACTACCTCCTCCAGCTGCTCCTCTCCTCCTCTCCTTGTCACCTGGGTAGAAAATACCCACTCATTTCACCAGACAATGCTTCTGCTCCAATGTCCCCTCCTCCCTCCTCCTCCATTTCAGTCCCCACCGACTCATGTGGCCGCGAGATGTAGTCGCCACGTCTCCAGTCCCCTGCCCAGACAGATTTTTCAGCATCTGTTCCAGGACATGAAGCAGTGGAATGACGTTATTCATCCCGTAGTCCTGGCGACTGACAAATAACGTCGCCTCCTCGAATGGCCTCAACAAACGGCAGGTGTCACGCATGAGCTGCCACAGGCTGACATCAAAGTTACACAGGGGAGTACTCCTGTCCGCCTGGATCATCAAAAATCGTTAATGGCCTTTCTCTGTTCATACAGTCGGTCCAACATGTGCAGGCTGGAATTCCAACGGGTGGAAACATCGCATATCAGAGTGTGTTGGGGGAGGCCGTTCTGCCGCTGCAACTCGAGGAGGGTGTTCCTGGCTTTGTACGAATGGATAAAGTGCATGCACAGTTTCCTGGCCATTTTCAGAATGTTCTGAAGATCGGTGGAAGACTTCAGGAACCTTTTCACAACCAGATTGAACACGTGCGCCATGCAGGGCGCATGGACCATCCCTCCTCGGTGCAGCGCGGACACCATGTTCCTCCCATTGTCCGTCACCATGGTTCCGATTTGCAGTTGGCGCGGAGAAAGCCACACATCGATTTCTTGCTGCATGACGCGGAGCAGTTCCTCCCCTGTGTGACTTCGTTCGCCGAGGCAAGCCAGGTGTAGAACTGCGTGACAACGCTGTGCCCTACACATGTGGTATGATGGAGCAGTACTTGTGGATGCTGAGATGGTGGTGGTGGGGAGGAGGAGGAGGCGGACATTGGCGCAGGAGCGCAGTTTGACAACGTGGAGAGAAAGCGGCGGCTTCCTGTCCAAGTGATATGTGTGCCTGGGCCGGAAGCACCAATTCACCCAGTGGGCCATAAAGGACATGTAACTGGCCCTGGACCTATTACAGCCTCCAGACGTCCGCGCTGCGTGCCCCTAGGAAAAAACGATAAGCTCAAGGGAACTGGCCACCTCTGTTTCACAAATTTATGAATTGCTGGTACTGCCTTTTTGGAAAATAATTACGGCTTGACTCTCACCATCTCGGCTCAGCACAAGCCCATTTAGTTTCTCTGAACGGTGCAAGTCAACATTTGGAAAGGGAGGGACTCAGTAACCAAAACATTGGACAGGAAGCACGCGTTAGCTGCTTGCACCTTAGGATGGTTGGTACGCATACCTGTTGTTTGCTTTGCAATCCGCTCTCGATGAACCGACTGCTGGCCATGATTAGCAAGGTGAAGGAGATCTGGACCGGGAGATGATGGCAAGAGAACAGCTCCCTTCTGCCAGAGGTGGTGGAGCCTTTGACTGTTGCAATGAATGCGTTGCCATTGGGCGCTGCTGCTGCTGCGAGATGGCAGACAGGATGGACACCACATCTGAGCACGTTTCTCCATGCACCGGATGGTGAACGCTTGCATGTGTTGACGAAGGGCCGTGTGCCAACGTTAGACTCCATGGCCACGCTTCAACTTTCTGCTTACAGATTCATACATATACCCATATTCGGCTCCTCGGTGTCATAGCAAAGAACTGCCACCACCGCCGAGTATTCGGATTTTACGGACGCTCCGCTCTGAGGTGGACTACTGCGCCGCTGCCTCGCTGAGCCCTGTGCCGTACTTTCTCGGACCTGCGAAAGCGGTTTTTACCCCGTGGTCCGCTTGGCTCCCGACCTCACACTGCTGCTATCCTGGGGCTGGGGGGACCCTCACGGCCACACGACCATATTCTGGCTGCGCCGCTGCCTGAAAATGCGCAGCTGTCGCCCTCTTCTCCTGACGATGTGAAGCCCTTGCCTCACCCGGCTCCCAAGTGCCGGTCGGTACAATCATCATCTATTTGTGTTTCATCGTCACTGCTGTCCTCATCACCGGTTTGGTATGCCGAGTGCTGACCCCTCACAACATGTCCTCCCATGCACTCTCAACATCGATACTTTGCCGCCGACTGCTAGAAGCAGGGGATATTGGCACCATTTATTCACTGCCAAGTAGATGCTGATGCCCTCCTCAATTTGTTCATCCTCGCTATATAGTGGCGCTGAGCCCAGACACATAGTAGATCTCTGGCTGAGGGAACGGAATGGACAGAGGCTTGGGTTGAGGGGGACAGGTGGAGGGTCCGCTGACCCGCTCCCGGGCCCATGCCAACTAAGGGTTGTGTCTGACGTTCCCAATGACTCTTGGCTGGGGTTGTCAGATGTCATCTGGGAGGAAGTGGTGATGGACCTAGTCAACCAATCAAGAACCTTGGATTGCTAGTCAGTACACGCGCCGCTTAAGATGACAGCGGCAGTTGTGGGCCTCACGAGGACCCCTGCTGCGACGTCCCCTTGCTGTGTGACCGGCCTGGAATGTTTTGTGCCCTATGCATTCGCAGGTGAAGAGCCTGCACTCTCTGTCTGACATAGTTTGTCTAAAGTACCGACAATGTATGATGGAAGATATCTGTTTATTGATAAATACACACCCTGTATTTGACGCCAATGAACCCAGTAACAAGCTGGTAACCTTGGATATAAATGGTTCCACGAATGGCAGGAAAAATTGACTTGTATGTGCCGTTTAAAAACTCTGTGTTTTTTACTGGAATATAATAAGCACAAACAGGTTAATTCACCTATCGGATATTGAAATTTATGCCTACAAAATTTCTTCTGTGGTGGTGAAAAAACAAAGTTTCTTTACTGAGTACAACTGCTGAACAACGCTTAATTAACCAGCTGGATATAAAATGCGCAAAAGAATTGAGCAACCACAAACTATTAGCTTGAAGCGTGTTACAAATGCGTGTTTTCTACGGGCACACAACAAGAGATAAAATTGTAATAATCTTCGCTTGTGAATTAGGGTCGGAAAAATGTATATATTTTGGCGCTTGAAAAATGACGGTTTCTTGGGATCCCACAGCTGAAAAAACAGCGCTCAATTAACCCTGGATGAATTGCGCCAAACAATTGAGCACCACAAAAATAGTAGCCTTTGTAGCATGTTACAATTGTGGTGTTTTTTTACGCTACACATCAAGAGATAAAATTGTAATTAACCTTCGATTGTGAATTATGATACAGGGAAAAATGCATTATTTTGGTGTTGAAATGACGGTTTCTTGGATCACAACAGCCTGAAAATTAACGCTTAATTAACCCCTGGATGTAACTTGCGCAAAAGATTGAGCAAGCACAAACTACTAGCTTTGTACGTGTTACAATTGCGTCGTTTTCTACGCCCACACACAAGAAGATAAAAATTGTAATTAAACCTTTGATTGTGAATTAGGATACAGGAAAAATGTATAAATTTTGGCGGTGAAAACTGATGGTTTCTTGGAGTCACTACAGCTGAATAACAACGCTTAATTAAGCCCTGGATGTAAATTGCGGCAAAGAATTGGAGCAGCCAAAATTGAAGTGTTATTTGTATTGGAAAAACGCTGATTTCTTTAATTGATACAAACAGGAACTACGCTTATAGCTCCCCTTGGATAATTCAATGTGCTGTGAAGCAGATGGATTTAAAATGTATATGAGCTGCAGTGGAGCACACTGATTTCAGATCCAATACTCCAAAAATCAGAAATAAGCACGTTAAGAGAAGCAGTCACTGAGAGACAAGCAGAGACACCCACAAACAATCGCTGTATAAAAATCAGTTCTTCAGTAACAATCAGCGCGGCAGCACTTCCCTGATGATGACAGTGAGAGGAGTGTGAGCTCAGGCGTCGCGCCCGACTTATATAGTGAGGTGACAGTCACTGAATCCCGCGGTCTCTGATTGGCTAATCTCTGCACATGTCATGCTGGTATGCCTTCTTCCTACCAGAGTGTTTTGCCCATGTAGCGCCATGTGCTCGCGCCATATTATCAATCAAAAGCACACATCGTTCACCCGAAGTACCCCAAACTTCGACTTCGTCAGAAGCGAAGTTTTCCTGAAATTCTAAACGAATTCCACTTCGTTAGAATCAATTCGCCCATCTCTAGGGATGGTGTATTTCCTCCTGCTGTCAATGTTTTTTTCTTTGCTTATGTATAACTCATAATGAGCACAATAGATATAAGTCTTGCCAAAAATATATTATTCAAACATAAAGCCAAACATATAAGTGGTACCTTAGAGGAGCGTGTCTTGAATCCAATACTCGATCAGTAAATAGAAGCACAATGTCCGCTACCACTCATCAGGTCTCCATACATTCGCTGAAAGTTTCCAGCAACAAATTAGGGCGTATATCCTTGCAAGGAACCGTGGGGAATAATCCCTTGGATCCAAAAGGGCATACTGACCATGTGAAAAAGCATTTGTTTCTCCAGTCCTTGTCTTCAATTTAAAATATAGTAATTTTATTGTCATATATAAAAATTACGCCATTCCAGCTAGGTTTCGGGTACCGCAGACCCTTATTCATAGCATGTTAATGTACAGATACAACTCTCCTCATATAGCCAATATAAAAAATCCCATAATCCTTTGTGGGATCACATGATCACATAGCACAAAAAAAAAAAAAGAGGAAGGGGAGAGAAAAAACAAAACAAACAAATTAAAAAAAAAACAACAACAGAAACACCAATATAGAGACATATGCGAAATATGAATAAAAACACACCTGGAAAATTGCATAACACAATTTTTAGTAATAATTTATTTTAAATAAAAGATCATTATTATAATTTACCCAAATGGGATTCTGGAATTCAATTTAAAAATCCAATATGCTTCCCTTTTTAAACAGAAGCTGTTGAGGTTCCCCTACTCTTGTATTTAACTGCACACAGTTTATACAAAAAGAGAAACCAGAAATATCTCCTTGGTGAACGTTTGAAAATGACGTGACGACCCTGAGACGTTTAACGTAATTAAATTCTTACTATGGAGGATATGCTCATATATATCTTCTTTTCAAAGATCTACCCGTGCACCCACATAAATGAGTTCACAAATTCTGATTCTAATGACATAAATGACCTCCTTCTGTGTTGCAGTTTATAAAGTTGTAATTTTTATATTCAGTGTTGTCATGTGGTCTGAAAATTCATGTAACCAATCCATATATGGCAAAATATTAACAAATCTCGCATTCCTGCATTTGAAGTTTCCTTTAATAGATAACCAATGCTGACTTACCTCCATCATTCTCATATAAATTGGTGACACAGACTAGCAGCTAATGATTTTCACCGGTTAGGAACAAACCTAACTCCTTCTTTCAAAATTTCCGCCTGCCAACATTATCCTGACATAAGATGGCAGTATTTAGTTAAGGTTTACAATCTGTTATAATTGGTACTACTATATCGAGTGACAAATGTAAGTGAAAAAAATGAGGAAAGGAAGATTTATCTGCTTGCTATTTATTGAAGCAAATCCTCCCTTCTCTCATGGATGCAATTGCTTTCTCTCTGTTCACACACATTTAGGTAACAGTCTGTCTCGTAATCGCTTTTCAATGACCTCATATTGGGCATCCAATAGCTTATTGTTAGTGTTGAGCAATTTTTATCGACAAAGTTGAAATCGGCAAGGTTTTTATGGTGGTCGAAATTTTCAGATCATGCGATAATTAAGGTTAAAATCTGTGCATCATCTATTAAGATCGCGCCATTTTTCGGCGATTCCTGTAATTTTGGCGGCTAGCCAAATCAGATTACGAATAGAGCAGGGTGGAGATGTGTGTGCGACGTCATGACTGGATGCTCGTAAGGTTGCGATTGGCTGGAAAAATCACGATGACCTCGTATTACATTAGAACTGCGTTTCCTGTTCTGCCTTAGTGTCTTCAGCGTCTCATAGGAATAGGACGCTGCGCACTGCCTGTGGGCCCAAAAAGCCTCAGCGAATTTATTATATTTCTGCACCAGAGAACCTCTACTATTAGATGTGATCCTTACTATTTAGTTAGATCAGAGATTTTTTTTGAAGATTTTATGTAGTTAGCTAGAGATATTTTAAAGCACGCATCTACCGCTGTAAAAGTCACGTGAGGAGAGGGGGGCCCCGCGGGCGACCACAGACAAGCTCTATCTATAAAGATCACTGGTAAGTTCACACAAGACTTCGTGTAGACATTGCACTGCAATATCTTTATTATTAAACACAGTATGCTATTGTAAATTATTTCTGGGATATGGGCAGCCTGAACTTATAATGGATACACAATCTTTTCTAGTACCTGCAGGTCTTTTGTTAGGTGCAAAAACTCCACTTTTATTATCAGTATACATTCAGATCGCGTGTTCATTTTCAATTTTACCCATTACCACTGTGATGTGGATTTATCCACTTGCAGTTAAATTACAATCAGCAATCTTGTAGTCAGCACAGTTGTTGTTTGTTTGCCAAAAAATACCGTGTTTCATACGAAACATAACGATTACGTGTTTTTTGAATTTTTGCGACCCAGCTTTGTTCATTGACGCAAGCAGTCCACGTAATCTTATAACCAGCAAATTCTTAGTCACCACAGGTGAATTGAAAGGTGCAAAAAATACTGTTATTATACGAAAACATAACAGATAGTGTTTTTGGACTTTTGAGCACCCAGCTTTGTTCTTGACGGCATCATCCAGGTAAATCTTAAAACAGCAATTCTATAGTCACCACAGGTGAATTGAAAGGTGCAAAAAATTTACCGTGTATTATACGAAAAACATAACAGATAATTGTTTTTTGACTTTTGCGCACCCAGCATTTGTTCATTGACGCAGCTTCCACGTAAATCTTTAAACACAGCAATTCTATAGTCACCACAGGTGATTGAAAGTGCAAAAATACCGTGTATCATACGAAAACATAACAGATAGGTGTTTTTGACTTTTGCGACCCAGCTTAGTTCATGACGCAGCATCAATGTAAATCTTAAAACAGCAATCTATAGTCACCACAGGTGAATTTGAAAGGTGCAAAAATACGTGTATATACGAAAACATAACAGATACGTGTTTTTTGACTTTTGCGCACCATCTTTGTTCATTGACGCAGCATCCTCGTTAAATCTTAAAACAGCAATTCTATAGTCACCACAGGTGAATTGAAAGGATGCAAAAAATACTGTGTATTATACGAAACATACAGATACGTGTTTTTTGACTTTTGCGGCACCCAGCTTTGTTCATTGACGCAGCAATCCACGTAAATCTTAAAACAGCAATTCTATAGTCACCAAGGTAAATTGAAAGGTGCAAAAAAAAATACCGTGTATTATACGAAAACATAACGATACGTGTTTTTTGACTTTTGCGCACCCAGCTTTGTTCATTGACGCGCTATCCACGTAAACTCTATAAACAGCAATTCTTATAGTCACCACACAGGTGAATTGAAAAGGTGCAAAAAATACTGTGTATTATACGCAAAACATAACAGATACGTGTTTTTTGACTTTTGGCACCCACGCTTTGTTCATAGAGCAGCATACACGTAAATCTTAAAACAGCAATTCTATAGTCACCCACAGGTGAATTGAAAGATGCAAAAAATACCGTCTATTAAACGAAACATAACAGATACGTGTTTTTTGACTTTTGCGCACCAGCTTTGTTCATTGAGCAGCATCCACGTAAATCTTAAAACAGCAATTCTATAGTCACCACAGGTTAAATTGAAAGGTGTTTTTTACAAAAATACCCTGTGTTTACGAACAACATAACAGATACGTGCTTTTTACTTTTGCGAACCAGCTTTGTTTCATTGACGCAGCATCCATGTAAATCTTAAACAGCATTCTATAGTCACCACAGGTGAATTGAAAGGTGCAAAAAAATTACGTGTATTATACGGAAAACATAACAGATACGTGTTTTTTGACTATGCGACCAGCTTTTTCATTGACGCAGCTTCCACGTAAATCTTAAAAACAGCAATTCTATAGCTCACACAGGTGAATTGAAAGGTGCCAAAAAAATTAGTGTATCATACGGAAAACATAACAGATACGTGTTTTTGACTTTTGCGCACCCACAGCTTTGTTCATTGACGCAGAATCCACGTCATCTTAACATCAGCAATTCTATAGTCACCAAGGTGAATTGAAAAGGTGGCAAAAAAATACCGTGTATTCATACGAAACATAACAGATACGTGTTTTTTGACTTTTGTGCACCCAGCTAGTCATTGACGCGCATCCACGTAAATTCTTAAACAGCAATTCTATAGTCACACAGGTAAATGACAAAGGTGCAAAAAATAACAGTGTATTATACGAATAAACATAACAGATACATGTTTTTTGACTTTTGGCACCCAGCTTTGTACATTGACGCAGCTTCCACGTAAATCTTAAAACAGCAATTCTATATCACACAGGTGAATTGAAGGCTTCAAAAAATACTGTGTATTATACGAAAACATAACAGAACGTTGAGTTTTTTGATTTGCGCACTCAGCTTGTTCATTGACGCAGCATCCTCGTAAATCTTAAAACAGCAATTATATACGTCACACAGGTTGATTGTAAGTGCAAAACAAATACCGGTATTAAACGAAAACATAACAGATAGTGTTTTGTGACTTTTGCGCAAACCGGCTTTGTTCATTGACGCAGCATCCCGTAAAATTTTAAACAGCAATTCTATAGTCACCACAGGTAAATTGAAAGAGTGCAAAAAATACTGTGTTATACGAAAACATAACAGATACGTGCTTTTTCTACTTTTGGCACCCAGCTTTGTTTCATTGACGCAGCTTCCATTAAATTTAAACAGCAATTCTATAGTACCACAGGTGAATTGAAAGGTGCAAAAAATACCGTGTATTATACGAAAACATAACAGATAAGTGTTTTTTGACTTTTGCGCACCCAGTTTGTTCATTGTCGCCAGCAACCAGTAAATCTTAAACAGCCAATTCTATTAGTACACAGGTAATTGAAGGTGCAAAAAATATACCGTGTAATTATACGAAAACATAACAGATACATGTTTTTTGACTTTGCGCACCCAGCTTTGGTCATTGACGACAGCATCAACGTAAATCTTATAACAGCACAATTCTATAGTCACCACAGGTGAATTGAAAGGTGCAAAATGTATACTGTGTATTATACGAAAAAAATACAGATAAGTGTTTTTTGACTTTTGCGACCCAGCTTTGTTCATTGACGCTGCATCCACGTAATATCTTAAAACAGCAAATTGTCTTATAGTCACCAAGGTGAAATGAAAGATGCAAAAAATACAGTGTTAGTAACGAAAACATAACAGAATACGTGTTTTGACTTTTGCGCACCCAGCTTTGTTCTATTGACGCAGCTTCCAAGTAAATCTTTAAAAACAGCAATTCTATTGGCTACACACAGGTGAATTTGAAAGGTGCAAAAAATAAGTGTATTATTAACGAAAAACATAACAGTATACGTGTTTTTTTTGACTTTTGCCGCACCAGGCTTTGTCATTGACGCAGTTTCCACGTAATCTTAAAACAGCAATTCTACTAGTCCCACAGGTGAAATTGAAAGGTGCAAGAAAAAACGTGTATTATTACCGAAACATATCAAGGATACGTGTCTTTTGGACTTTTGCGCACCTCAGCTTTGTTCCATTGCACGCAAGCTTCCACGTAATTCTTAAAACAGAAATTCAATAGTCACCAAAGGTGAATTGAACGGGGCAAAAAATCACGTGTATTATAACGAAAACATACGATACGTGTTTTTTGACTTTTGCCTCAGTCCGATTGTTGATAGACACCTTGCAGTTAAATATGAATCCAGCAATTTTGTTTTGATTAGAGGGATTTGAGAATAGCTGTGAAATGCAGGGGATAAGCGAGCAAAGAGGGGGTAGCACTCTGCGAGGTAGAGGTACGAGAGAGGTGCTCCTTCCAGTGGGGGGGGTGGAGTGGGGGGCGTGGGAAAAACGCATGAGCGGATGTCAGTTGCAGGACGTCAGGCTGTCATCGTGGGACTGGGCCCTGTGTATCTAAGTAACGGAACCATCGTCGCAAATCTGTCCTTCAGTGGGTTAATGCTCAACCGCTTATAGCAGTCTTACCTCCTCGTCCTCCCAGTCACGGCCACAAATGTAGTCATCAGCATTCATCAGCATCCGTCAACATGAAGCAGCCCATATGTCAACTCGTGTACCACACACTGTGGATAATCCATTGATCTGAAGACCCTCTTGATGACAAAATGCGGATGGGTCAGAAGGCATGTTAAAAGATCAAGAGGATGAATTAGTCTGCTCTGACGCCAGTTACTGATGCCATCAGAGGAGGTGAAGGAAAGCCGGTCATCGGCAGATAAATCCCGGGCGGGCGCACGCCTTGCAGTGACCATTGCTTGTAGCCGCAGCTTTGATGCAGAAAGTCAGGACGACAAAGTCACCTGTGTTTGATGATGAATGATGACGACGACACTGCGGATTCCAACATGTATTTTCCGCAGGAATTCTCTTGCGAGCGATTCATCAGTGGACGAGGGGAAATCGATGGGGTAGTGTCAACACGGGTCAGCCCAAAAAAGGGAGAGGGCGGTCGCAGAAAGTCTCTGATTTGATTCCGCCAGCCACGGTAAGCGTAAACCACCGCTCCTCGCTTATCGCCGTCAAAAAGGTCCAGGACCTCTCAAGCCTGGGCCTTCTTTGAGCAAGCACTTGATTCACCCAGCGATTTCTATGCGCCTTTGCCGTAAAGCATAAGTAGAGGCAAAGAACCTTAAGTGGTTAACCACCACAACATGTCTAGTCACATGCAGCGAATGCATGAGTTGAAATGGAGGGATCACTTGGCCAAAAAGGCACAGAACCGACGCCGGGCCTCAAAACAATGTCCATCTTTTATCTCGCCTCCTCCTCTCCGCCCACCACCAAGCGTCTCAGCTTGCCATGTCTTCAGAGTATGATCAGGGATCAGCCTCCGCTTCAGCCTCCACCGTCGCCGGTACACCAGCACCACCGAGACCCATCCTACCCTTCTCCTTCCGCCAGTTTGACGACTGCACGCGTACAGCGGCCAATCTAGCAGCCAGCCCTCTGTCTTCCAGGTTTGGGAGCAGAGAAACACTTTACCCAAACCATCCCAAAGCCAAAAAGCCTGAATGTCGGCATTGCCAGGCTTTTGCTTGGAAATGTTGCCCTTCCGTCTGGTGGACCACAGATGGTTCCGCCACGTTCCATGGCCTCGCCTGCCCCCAATACAGATGCGAGCAGGCATTCTTTGCCAGAAAAGCGTCCCTGCCCTGGCAGGCACGTGTCATCTAAAAATTCTCAAGAGCGTTGTCTGCATCCTGTGTCCGGAAAAAGTTCCATCTACACCACGACACATGGACTAGTAAGAACGGCCAGGCCCACTATATCTCTGTGACAGCTCACTGGGTGAGCATGGGTGGATGTCTCTGTGGGTGACAGTGGCTCTCAGGCTTGGGTCATGCCTTCAAAAACGCAGGGATGTGCAGGGCTCTTTCCCCAGGTCCTCTGGTGGCATTCAGTGCCAGGGAGACACCAGGCCGTGTTTGAAATTAATCTGCATTGGACAACGGGGGGGGGGTTTTTTTTTTTTTTTTTTTTCACCCACACACAGGTCAGGAGCTTGGATGGGTCTCCGCACTCGAGACAGAGGCTGGCTGGGTGCATGACAACCTTGTGCCAGGCAAGGTGGTGTGCGATAACGGCGAAATCTGCTGGCCGCCTTAAGATCGGTAGGCTGGGAACTCCCTTGCCTGGCACATGTCATGTCGTCGCAGAAATTTCTAAAGAGCTACCCCGGGTTCTGGACTGCATGCTGAAGAAGGCTCGAGGTCTGAGTTCGCACTTCCGCGTTCGACCCTGCTTCGTCGCCTGGCTGCGTTGCCGCGTCAGCTCGGCCTCCCGCTCAACCGTTTCATTGTTGACGTGGCAACACGCTGGAATTCCACCCTTCACATGTCAGCGATTGTGGGAGCAGCGCAATGCCATTACGCAGTACGAAGTGAAACATGGCCTACAAGCAGCGGTGTGGACCCGGGGTGTTAAGCCATCGTGAGTGGAGGCAAGGATGAAAGAGCTCTGCACATCCTTGCCAGTTTTGAAGATGCCACCAAAATGGTAAGTGCGGACGTGCCCTTGTCAGCATGAGCATTGTGTGATCTGTTCTGACGATCGTTGTGACACTCTGTAACAACAGGTCCCGCCAGCGAAGGAGGAGGAGATGGACAACAGATGGCGACACGGAGCCTTTCTTCTCCGTCAAATCACAGGCCGACAGTTTTCAATTTTATCCGTGTCTGTCATTAGGCAGTGTCAGGGATCCCGAGCTAGTGCAAGGACGGCACCTCAGCTATCAGGGTGCATCCATCTGAGGCAAGTCAGGGCTGTGTTGAAGCTGTGCCGGAGGAGCGGTGGAGGAGGAGGAGGAGGAGGAGGAGAGTATTCTAGACACACGACTGTCCCTGCCTTGGAAAGAGGTTGGCTTGAATTGAGAGTGAGGAAGATGAGTGTTGCTAGTGCCCCTCAACCTAGAGGCTTGGGAACTCCAGGCTCCATCTTTCACATGATTGCTTGGATTGCTCCATTTCCTCCAACATGGTCCTCGCATTAAGGGCCATCCTAAATGAACAACAGTTACTGGGTGGCCACCTCTGGATCCCGGTACAAAAACAAATACTCAGCACTTTCCTTCCACCCACCCATATAGAGGAGTAAAAGCAGGAAATGGAGACCTTGCTGATTGATCACACTGGAGACATCTGTTGCGTCTTCTTCACGTTCTTCATTTGTCACGGTGAACATCGCAGCGCAGTGACAGCGTTGAGTGCCAAGTAGCCGTAGCGGGCAGCTGCGGCAGCAGCAGGCGAGGTGGCAGAAGCCTATGGGTGTAACTCTGGCTAATCTTTATTACCAACCTCACCAAGCATGCAATGCAGGCACAGATACAACACCCAGAGACCAGCTTAAGATCATAGTGCACGACTATCTGGCGTCTCAACACCGATGTTTTTGTATGTGTTCCGACCCAATAGACTTCTGGGTATCCAAAATGGACGAATGGCCGAGCTGCTCGCACGCCATAGAGGTGTTGTCCTGCCAGCAGCCAGCGTCATATCTGAGCGGACCTTCAGCACAGACTGAGGAGTCATTACAGCAAAGCATCGGCTTTCCCAGATAATGTGGAATCGTTTGACTACTTATCATCAAGATGATCAGGCATGGACTCTCTGATGATGCTTGTGGACCCAATTCGCGAGGTCACGATTAGTTGCTGGTCTACTTCACATTCCTATCAAAACAGAAATGGTAATTCTTGAATAACTTATTTTTAAAATGATCATTTCTTACTGCAAATTTTTATTCTCACATTCCAACAAGTTCATTTTGCTGGTTTTGCTGGAGGAGACTAAAAGACACCAAGGTTTCATGACAAACCATATTCCATTTACTCGTTCATATTAGAATTTTTCACATTGTCAAATGGTTTTGGGGTCATGTTGCTCACAATTTTTAACAGTGGTGAGAAGTATATTTATAATTTTTTGGGGTCCTGTTTGCTGTGAGATACCGCAAATAATCATGGTCCTTTGGACAGGACAATGTGGCTTCTAAGTTGGCATTTCTCCTTCACAATTTTTAACAGTGGCTGAGGAAGTCATATTTTAAATTATTTTGGGTCATGTTGCTGTGAGATACAGCAACAATCATGGTACTTTGGAACAGGAAATTGTGGCTTCCTTATGTGGCATTTTGATCCTTCACAATTTTTCACAGTTTGCTTAGAAGTCATTTTTATAATTTTGGGTCATGCTGCTTTGAAATGCAGCGAATACTACAGTCCATTCTAAAAAAATGTGTTTCTAATAGACATTTGTTTTTTCACAATGTGTCAAAAGTGGCTCATGTCATGTTTTGGAATCTTACTTGGGGCATTTTGCTGTGACATGCAGCTATATACTAAGGTCCTATTCTATAAAATGTTGTTTTAACAGACATTT
>JAODAL010071960.1:0-15317 GCA_025379985.1 Phyllomedusa bahiana
CCTAGACACTGTGAAGCAGTAAACATGTCCTTTTCTACTATGTATTTTGAGTTAAGCACTTGTTGAATACCTGGTTGGGAGTGGGGAGTACAACTGCACTCCATATCCTGAATTAATGAGACTCATTAAGTAACACCACAAAGAGCTTTGTCAGGACCGATCAGCGAGCGGGCAGTGGATCCACCGGTCACAGCTAGAAGTTGGCGTACCCTACGCCGGGGAGCGGAGTCTAAGGGGCCTCTTGTCTTCACCGGAGCCTGCCACAAGGCAGGACGGGCTTTGCCGCAGGGAATCCCCCAGGTCGCTACCCCGACGCAGGACCCAGCGGTGACAGGTAGCGGGTAGCGCGGACACAGGGCCGACCGGAGCGTGGAACTGGAGTAGGCAGGACACCGGAGCGTAGAACCAGAGTAGGCAGGGCTGGCTAGGCAGGACTGACAACCCAGGATCGGAAACGTAGAAGCCTATGGAACCGTCAGAGAGTATGCCAGCAAACACACAAAGACGTCACTAACGCAGGGACACCAACAACTGGGCGCCGACGGCAGGAAGGTGTATCCATATAAAGCCCGTGCCCCAGGCCATAGGTGGAGAGGGAACGCCAATTAAGTACTGGCCCTTTAAATCAACGAAAACTGCTTGCGCGCCCCTACTGGCCGGTCGGGATAGTGCAGGCAGGAGCAGAGACTGCCGCACGCCACTGAAGGAGGAAGCAGAATGCGGCTAGGTGAGTAGCAGCACATGCTGGGGATGGCCGTGCCTGGGGTCGGGCGCCTGGTCCGCGGCACGGAAGGCGCCGGGAGGCGCAAGTGGCCGTGGACCGGGCATCGGACCGCAGTGTGCAGCGTTACAAGCTTCTTAGGGTGCTTTCACACGGAGCATTTTTGTGGTGAGTTTTTGATGCGTTTTTGGATGAGTTTTTTTCTGCAGAAATGCACTGGATTAATTGCTGTGGATTTCTGCACAAAAAACACACCCCAAAACGCAGTGTCATTTTTGATGCGTTTTTGTTGTGTTTTTTTATTGCGTTTTTTGTGCAGAAATGCACAGCAATTAATGCTGTACATTTCTGCACAAAAAACGCACCACAAAAACGCTCCGTGTGAAAGCACCCTTAGCAAAGGTGAGGGACCTTCAAACAGGGCACTAGCTGGAGTTGCTAACCTGTGTAAGACAGAACTGGAGGACACTGGTATGACCACTGGGGTTTGTGGTGCCAGGCAGTAGGCTCAGACCCTGGTTAGTAAGGGATGTTAATGTTTAGTTAGAGGCTAGACATTTTAGGTTTTATGTTATGTATATTTTACATTGACTTGTTGCTGTGTTCTGAATGAAGAATAAAGATGGCTCATTATTAATCAAGGCTGCAGATATGAGACTGAGCTGGATAGATGTACGTCTTTTTCAGCCTTACAAATTACGTTACATATCTTTTATAAATCTACTTCTGCTTTTGGAAAAAAGGTTAATTAGCTTTTGGATTTTTAATGTACCACTAGTAAGTAAATAAATGAAATTTAGGCATAGGGACACACTTGCAGAGAGGGTTAGTTCTACATGAAAATTCATATCTAAACCATTCAGGAAAATACAATAAATGAAATTGAACTTGTATGAATTTCTGTAGTCGCAGCTGCTGCCAAAATTGTATTGTGCTTTCTACGCCCTGTATGCAAATAATGTTATCATTGTGAAGGTTCTGTCATATTTGCCAATACGGATCTGTATAAAAGTGCACTAAGTTCAAATGCTACTTCCCAATGGTGCCATCATTTGCATGCAGAGCACAAAATTGTCTGGACAACAGCCCTTGTCTCAGCTGGAACTGGTGGTTATTGCTCAATATACTTCTGTAAAAGATTTAACCCTTTAAGGTCTTAGCCTGTTCTGGATTTAAGGACCAAGTCCTGTTTTTCAAATCTGACTTGTATCACTTTATCAGGGAACTTTTTAATGGTTTTACCTATTCATGTGAATTTGAGACTGTTTTCTTGTGACATATTGTACTTTAAGTTAGCAATTAATTTTGTTGAAACAATCTTTATTTATTTGTGAAAAATTGTGAAAATTTGGAAAAGTTTAAACATACCCAAGAAATTAGTAAATGATGAACATCTACCATAAGTCTTCTTTATGTTGGCATCATTTTTAAAATAATATAATTTTTTTAGAACATTAGGAGGCTCTTAAATTTTGTAGAAAAATGTTAACACTGATTTTTTTAAGGACCAGTCCAGTTCTGATGTGGCTTCGAAGGCCCCTTATGTTAGACATCCCATCAATGACTACATCTAAGAAACTGCACGCCTCAAGGTATGCAAAACAACACTTACAAAGTTTGTTAACCCTTTAGATGTTTCACAGAAATTAAAGCAATGAAGAGTTGAAATTTCAAAATTTAACTTTTCTTGCAGATTTTCAATTTTTATCCATTATTCACTGGAACACGGTAGGTATGACCAGCGAAATGCAACTCTATATTGATTCCCCAGTTTCTTCCATTTTTAGAGATATTCCATATGTGGCCCTAGTGTGCTATTTGACTCAAACACAAGCCTCAGTGTGGAGGAGCACCTACAGGATTTTGGGGTCTCATTTTCATTAGGATATATTTTAGACACCATTCCAGGTTTACGGACACCCTAGGGTGCTGAAACTTAATAAACTCTACTAAAAGGACCTAATTTGGAAATATACACGGGGGATATATACAAAGGTGCAATGAGTATATTGACCCCACAGGTGTTAGACACATTTTTTTTTAACATTAGGTGAAAATAACACATTTTTTTTCCAGTAATTTGCAGTTTCAGCTGAAAATATTTAATATATGCCCTATATGTGGGTGTAAACTGCTGTTTGTGCTATCTATAATACATGAAAAAAACTTTGAGATTCTTAGTTCACATGTTTTGATCAAAAAATGCTTAAGCCACCCCTGGCTTACAACGGGATCTCAAGGCGGGTGGTCCTACTCTATTTTTACCTCTCACTTGAGTCAAATTCAGACTTCTCATTTGGGTCAACAGACCTCCATAATCCAGAGAGAAAAATAAAAAAAGCACCAACCTTGCAAGCATACTGCACTGATATAACAGCCTGTGGAGGTGGGCTGTTTTCATGTATTGTAGATAGCATAAATGCTTCTTTAGAGGTTTCCATGTATTGTATAGCCCTTTTAGCAGATGGTGTGCCACTGATATTGGAATGCGTGTATATATATATATGCCGCAACCATGCCAGTGGCACCCAGGTTCACATTGTGTTTTTCAGAAATGTTTTTTTTTTTTTTTGCAGAACTATACGTTGTATTTGGCATGTGTTGCTTTTAATTTATATAGGGAGGAATGGATGCATCCATTTTGGTCTCTTGCACCCCGCCCACCTCCACAGGCTGTTATATCAGTGCAGTATGCTTGCAAGGTTGGTGCTTTTTTTATTTTTCTCTCTGGATTATGGAGGTCTGTTGACCCAATGAGAAGTCTGAATTTGACTCTAGTGAGAGGTAAAAATAGAGTAGGACCACCCGCCTTGAGATCCCGTTTTAAGCCAGGGGTGGCTTAAGCATTTTTTGATCAAAACATGTGAACTAAGAATCTCAAAGTTTTTTTCATGTATTGTAGATAGCATAAATGCTTCTTTAGAGGTCTCCATGTATTGTATAAACTGCTGTTTGGGAACATGGCAGGGCGTACAAGGGAGGGAACACTATTTGGCTTTTGGAATGCAGATTTTGGTGGGTGCCATGTTGCATTTGCCCCCAAAGTACCAGAACAGGTGAAACCTTCCAGAAGTGGCCCCATTTTGGAGTAAGCATCCCTTTGAGATCTCATTTAGGGTAGTTTTGTGCAATTTGGGGGCACAGATGTTCCACAGTTTTTTTTTAGCTTAGGGCCATGAAAAAATAAAAAAAGAAAATCTTCAGTTCTGCCATAGTTTTTTGGGGCTTCAATTTTACAGTGTTCGCCGTGTGGTATAAATGACAGGATAACTTTACTATGTGGGTCAGTACAATTGCAATGATGTAAATTTTATATAGTTTTTTTTTTCAGTTTTGCTAATTTTACACAATAGAAATGCATTATGGGCTTGTTTTTTGTGGGATGAGTTGTCGTGTTCATTGCTAACATTATGGGGTTTAAATGACACTTTGATCTCTTTTTATCAAGGTTTTTTGGAGGCAGATTGAACAAAATACAGCAATCTTGGTAGTGATTTTTTATTTTTTACAGCAGTCACTGTGTGATATAAATTTGTAGAATAGATGGTCACGCAAACCTAATGCTAAGGGGGTAAAATGGGTGCTTAACATGGAAAAACATCCAGATCAATAAAATTATAACCACGGCACATCAAAGAGAAAATGCAAATAGTATATAGATTTATTAACACCGGGCAGAGGATCATTCCAGTTTAGTAGATAAGATATATTGGTATCAGAAAAAGATACTGAACAAGCGATTTACATAATGGAATGGAAGAGAAAACTCAAGAATGCATTAGTAACAACTCTTTAACCACTGCAGTTACATATGTGGTCATTACATCAGTTTGTAGCTGCAACTGCTGGGGAAAATATGCACCTAGCCTTAGGGCACTGCCTAACAGGATCTCATAAGGAAAGAGAGCTAACTGTCCCCGGGGTGTGTACCTGATGCTAAACAAGGCTATGGGCCATCTGTCTGGCCAGTGTGTGCCGGTTTCTCTTGCCGCTTTAAGCACCCATGCTTTCAGAGTCCCGTTCCATGTGCCCATTGCACTACAGCTGGGTATAACACCCGTAGCAACCAGGGTCGCCTCCCTACTCCATATAGTCCGTCGTCTTCGTTCTTCTTGGCTCCCTTCTTTTTCCAGCTTTCCTTTTCTTCCAGTGGAGCTTATTCTAGCATCTTAGCCAGCAGTCTCCTTGTGGGTTGGGCTCAAGTTTCCTCTATCACCACTGACAGCTGACTTGCTTCCCCTTTCTCACCCCCTGCGGCCTGTTTAGCTGCTTAGTCAGCCAAGTGATTTCGTCTTCTGTATTCAGCTTCCCATGTGCCTTGATTTTCAGTATAGCCACTGTCCGTGGCAGCAGCAGTGCATCCATTAGGACCTGAATGGCTTGTCCATGTTTCACTGCGGTTCCCGCAGCCGTGGAAAAAATCCTCGGGGCCCTTCCCAAAATTTAGGCCCAAAGTCATGGGCGTACCCTTAATCCGTTTTGCCCCTGCCAAACGTCATGCTCCCGGTCGTGCCTCTATTCTGTTTCTTGGGCGGGCTTTAAGCGATGGAGACTTTTTGGGTTTTCCAACACGGTGTTTTGTGGCCCAGGGCCCAAACCCAGTGAAATCGTCCTGCACTGTCGCAAATCTGGATCCATCCCAAAAAAAACCCATATCCAGGTTGTCGAGGGGGAAGCCCCCTCATGTACAGAAAAAATTAAAGGTTTCCATCTTCATGATTTCAAAAGCAATCAGGGCTCTCCCCCATGTTGCACCGGATTCTTCCGTTTTCTCTTCTTCCTCAACCCCCCCCTTGGGGAAAGGGGAAGTAAGGGGCGGGATAAAGAACACAACAGCGCAGAAGGGGGCCCATTACCCCGGCGGGGGAGAGAACACTGAAGCCTGAGATGCTTTGGCTGATGAGAGATGTTGCGGTTTAAAGGGAGTGGCGGAGAGGGTCACGTGGACCAAAAAGGATGGTGGTTTTCCAAACTACGAAAATCCGCTTTTTTTACCCAGCAGCATTTGGGCTAAAATTTTCAGTTTTTAAAAACGGAAGGCCCCTCCCCTTGCAGCGGGTTTCCCAAACCCTTGCAGAGTAGTATCCCCCTTTGGAAACGGTTTAGGCCTCCCGGGGCCCCCGTGCTAGAACCCCAAGTGTCCTTCCCTTTCGATACAAAGAACTTGAAGGTCTCTGGTTAGTCCGGGATCCCTTAGGGGCAGGGGCACTGCAATAGCCTTTTTCATTTTCTGGAAGGACTCTAAGAAATCTTCATTTGGGGGAAAGGGATTTTGTTTTCATTGCCTAAACCCAAAATTTGCCGATTTTTGGATATCCCTTCCTATGGATGCGGGGCCTTCAGGAATATGACAGAAAAACCAGGGGGCCCAGGGTTTGGGGGAGGGGGCTTGTGGTGTCCTCATCTTCTTGATTTGCGGGGGGCCCCATGCCCCTGCTCTGTTGCAGTTCAAGCAAGTAAGGGGGTGGTCTTGGCTTAAGGCTCCAGATTCATCATTTTCGGGGGCCCCCACCATCACAGGAGAAGGTTTTAATCCACATATCCGCAGGCAGTTTGTTCACGATCCCTTTTTGCAACTAGAAGGCCCATCTTTGGGGGGCCCCGGACCATCCCACACTGTTTCCCAAAGAGTCCAGCAGGCCATCCTTGGGTCCCTGGTCACATCCGAGCATGGGGTTTTCTAAAAACAAAAAAAAAGAACCCCCAGACAAAAAACACTGAGACTTTCGTGAAAGGGTATTCCTCCTATCGGGGTTGGGTAAATACACCCATCAGTTTTTCACAACATTAAACTCTGGAGGCAGCAGTAAAATTTCATCCCTATTGACGTTTAAAGGGGGATTGGGCCACAAAAAGGCCAGTTTTTGAATTACCTGCCCCTTTTTAAAGCAGGTGGGCAAAATCCTTGCAAACCCCGTTTTTATCTTCGGGGCAAAACCCCAAAGAAGGAAGGGGAAATTTTGACACCCTAATGGGGGCAGTAGGGGGGGCTGAAGTGGGGAAGTGAAAGGGAAAAGGGGCGGAAACCCTGGAAAAATTTAACTTCAGGGGTGTTCCCTACATTTGGGGGAAAAGGAGCCATGGTTGGCACAGGGGGGCGAGGTTTTGTTTTATACAGTTGGGGAAAGGGGGGGCAAATGCCCCAAAAGGGGTTTTGGGGGGTAAAACTAGGCATAGTGGGTGTAATAGGTGGAGCAAAATTGGTGGGGCCAAAGAAAAAAGAAAACAAAAACGGGGTCGGCTTGTGATGCAGAGGGGCCCCGTTTTTTGGGGGTGAAAATATCCACATTTTACAACCCCCCAGTCTCCCCCCTTTTGGTTTTAACACCTCACAAAAACCCCATGGGTCAGCTCCCCGCCAAAAATGGGGCGGCAGCTCACCCCTTTCCCTTTGTCCCCCTTTGTTTCAGAAGCTTTTCCGGGGGAAAGGTTAAAAATAGGCAGCTGCCCCCCCAGGGCCCCCACCCTTTTTAAATAAAATCCTTTATAGTTTACACTATACCAGGATTCAGCCTTTCAAAAAACATTCCAAATCCTTCAATCTCCCTCTCTTCTATCCCCAACCCCTCAGGTTTTTCCATAATTTTTCTATCACAAATGCTTTCTGAGGTTTTATATCCGCTTAAGCTGCTTGCAAATCCTTCAGTCTACTTTGCTTCTTCCCTTTTTCAGGCTGGACCCAAACCCCAAAATTTTTAAAAATTTTTTTTTTTCCCCCCCGGGGGGTTTTTTTTTTAAAAAAAGGGGGAAAAAAAGTTTTGTTTTTAAAACCGGGAGATGGCACTGTTAAAAACCCCCAAAAAATTTAAAGGGTTTTAAAAATTTTAAAAGGGGGCCCCAAACAAACTTTTTAAAAAAAAAATTTAAAAAAGGGGCCCCCCCCGGGTAAACCCAAAAAAAGTTTTTAAAAAAATTTTTAAAAAGGGGTTTTTTTTCCCGGGAAAAACCCCCCCCCCAAAAAAAACCCCTTTTTTTTTCCCCGGGGGTTTTTTTCCCCAAAAAAAAAACCCCCCCCCCCCAGAAATTTAAAAATTTTTTTTAACAAAAAAAAAAAAATTTAAAAAAAAAAAAAAAAAAAAAAGGGGTTTTGGGAAAAGGGGCCCCCTTTTTTTTTGGAATTTTTTAAACCAGGGAAAAAACCCCAAAAAAAAATTTTTTGGGGAAAAAATTTTTTTTGGGTTTTTTTGGGGGGAAAAGGGGGGGTTTTTTCCCCCAAACCCTTTTTTCTTGCCCCCCGGGTTTAAAAAGGGGGGAAACCCCCGCCCCAAAAAAAAAAAGGGGGGGGGGGAAAAAACCCCGGGGGGAAAAATTTTGGGGGGGGGGGAAAAAAAAAAAAACCAAAAAGGGGAAAACCAAAAGGGCCCCAAAAACCCCCTTTTTTTAAAAAAGGGTTTTTTTTTTTTAAATAAAAAAACCTTAAAGGGTTTGGGGGGGGGTTTCCCCCCAAAAAAAAATAGGGGGTTTTTTTTTTTTTTAAAAAGGGGAAAAACCTTGGGGAAAAAAAAACCCGCCAAATTTTTTAAAAAATTTTTTGGGGAAAAAAAAAAAATTTTTTTTTTTTTGGGGTTTTGGGTTTTTTAAAAAAAAAAAAAAAAAAAAGGAAAACAAAAATAAAAACCAAGGAAAAAAAAAAAAAGGTTTTTTTTTTTTTTTTCCCCGGGTTAAAATTTTTTCCCCGCTTTTTTTTAAAAAAAAGGGGTTTTTTTTCCCCCCCCCCTTTTTTGTGGGGGGGGGCCCCCCCCCCCCCTTTTTCCCCTTTTTTTGCCCAACCCCTTTTTTTGGGAAAACCCCCCGGACCCCCCCGGGGGGAAAAAGGGGGGGCCCCCCCCCCCCCCCCCCCCCCAAACCCCCCCCAAAAAAAAATTCCCCCCCCCCTTTTTTTCCCCCCCCTTTTCCCCCCCCCTTTTAAAAAAAAAAAAAATTTGGGCCCCCCCGCCCAATTTTTTCTCCCCCCCCCCCCCCCCAAAAAGCCCCAAAAAACCCCCCCTTTTTTAACCCTTTTAAAAAAAGGGGGGGGGGGGAAAAAAAAGGGGGGTTTTTTAAAAAAAAACCCCCCGGGGGAAAAAATACCCCCCCCCCCCCCCAAAAAAAAACCCCCCCCCCCCCAAAAAAAAGGGGCCCCCCCCCCCCAAACCCCCCCCAAAAAAGAACCCAAAAAAAGGGGGGGGGGGGGGGCCCCCCAAAAAACCCCCCCCAAAAATTTTTTTTTTTATTTTTTTTTTTTTTTGGTAAGTGAATGTTAGTTTTACTCTGCTGGATTATGCGATTGTGGTGATATCCAATTTGTATTGTTTTTTTAATGTTGTAGCAGTTTTTTTTAAGTTTTTAGTGTGTAAAAGAAATATTTATGTATTGCTGTCTTCTGATAGCCATATCTTTTTTATTTGTCAATATGCATAATTGTGTATGGTCTTTTTATTTTTGGGACACAAACTGACGTTTACATTGGTACCACTTTGGCGTTTTTTGATCTCTCTTTATTCCATTTTATGCGCAGCCAGTTAAGCAAAAATTGCAATTCTGCCATTTTTTTTTACGCCGTTCATCGTAAATAACATCATAAAATAACATGACATATTTATAGGATAGGTTGTTACGCACGCGCCATGTATTTCGGGCATCTTGCAGCGCAATTACATGCCAAAATACGCACCACAGTTACGCCGTGTACCCTGAAGAAGAGGCTGCTGACGAGGTCATGTGACAGTGAATTGGACTGAGAGAGAGTCCCTCTTTAAACGTGTGTGTGCTGAAGAAATGTACCACTGCCTTGTGTTGTGACCTAAAAGAGTGTATTGTTTACAAAGTTTCCAGTACTGTGAATAAAAATCTAATCAACCCATGGAGAAGTTGTGTTATCTAATTACTGAGTGCCAGTGTACCAAACCAATACTACTCCTGTCCCCGCAATATACAAAAGAACCTAGAGGTGATTTCTAAGGGCAACGGGTGTCGCTTAGCCCCTCCGTTTACATCTACATGGGACTGGTTTACAGTCAGATTTTTAAGTAGATTCAGTATTTATAATACACAAAAATCCGACTATATATTCATCCCTATAGAATACAGCTCAGATTTTGTATTGAGGTCTATGGGATTTTCTTCGGATTTTCTAAGGTCGAATTTCACAATAGACGGTTTTGAAAAAACGTGGAGCATGTGCTATAATTTGTCGGAAAAAATGAAAACCAAGTGTAAAATATTGGTCGGATTTTAGCTAGATTTTAGTTACCGTAGTTAGAATTCGACCAGTATTCTACACTCTTCCATGTAGATGCAGCCTTATGCTCCAGTAAAGCATATCTCTAAATGCTGTTAAAAGCAGCTAATGCAAGATGGCTACCCCGTAATAATATGCAGAAAACAGAATCTAAAAATCTATCATCAAAAAATTAAAACATATAAAAGGATAAGAATATATATTATTATCTGGTTTCAAGTAGAAAAAAATATTGAAGATACATTGCCTTTAAAGGAGTTGTCTCCCCACAGGGTTTCAAAGAATGCATGAAAGAAATTCTCTGTCACTTCCTGGTTCAGACTAA
Organism: Phyllomedusa bahiana; assembly: GCA_025379985.1. Classification (NCBI taxonomy): domain Eukaryota; kingdom Metazoa; phylum Chordata; class Amphibia; order Anura; family Hylidae; genus Phyllomedusa; species Phyllomedusa bahiana. The sequence continues at coordinate 10,267 of JAODAL010071960.1, forward strand.
TTTGCATAAGCTCCATGCTTGTACAGCTTTCAGATGCTAATTAGATTAGATTAGCTTCTCAAACTACTCACAGGACTTCTTATCTGATCCCCAAAACAAAAGCCCTAATTACAGAGCTGTTTACTTGAGATAAATCAAGCTTTTTACTGTCTGGCAGCACAGGACACTGACTGACACTGCTGACCTGTGTGATGACTCACTCTCTGTTATCTCATTGAACAAACAGCCCAGGGAGATTTGTTTACAGGTTGGTTACTGAGGGAACTGAAATAGCCAAGGAGGTAATAAATTCACTTGTATCTCTTTAGGGAAAACAGAGGAACAATGCAATATATTTGGAAAATGTCTTTATTTTGTGTTCCCTACAATTTGAAAGCTATTCTTTAAGGAAAGAGGCGATTTAGATAGCTCTGACCCTAAAACATAGCTCGCATCCTAGTCATTGAATATAACATTATTGTTGCCATACTTTTCTGCCCTATACCACCACCATACAAAACCACCAGTATTAACCACTAGACCACCATAAAACTTCAGAAATATTACTTTAGCCCATTATCATCCTAGACGACCATGAATAATAGGTAAAAATATAAAACCCTTCATCACCGTCTTTAGTAGTATTGAGGGGGTTTTCACTATACAAATGAAAAATGAAACTTTATACTTCATTTCCTCTCCATTTTCAGATATACACAGAGGCGTAAAACCCCTTCATAGTTAGTTCTGCTTTCAGTTGAGAGGTAGATGCAGTGTATCCAGTCTAGGCAATGCTCTGTGAGAAGTGGTGCACTTCAGATTCCGTTAGGGTCGGTTTGTTTGGACCAGAATTTTACCAGCTATCGCGGGAAAATTCTACAACCAATTAGCAGACTTTTTCCAGACAGGAAAAAGGAAGCGTGTCATTCATTGATCCCACACACTTCCTTTTTTATGCTTGTAAAAAAGCCTGGGGCTTGGTTGTATGACTTTTCTGCGATAACTGGACCACCTGCCAGAATCCATAGCACATCAGCAACAGCTGCAAAAATCTCTCTTTGATAGTGCTACAATGTTTTATTCTACAGTCCAGGCTACTTAGCTCAGCTGAATACCACTATATCTACTACTTGAAGGGTTGTTCCAGCAGCTCAAAATGCTCATTCGTCTGTCAGGGTATGATGAAAAAAAAGAACAAAAGAACAAAAATCATACTTACCTCCTGGATCCTTTAGTTTCGGTGAGAGTATGACTGGAGTCCATCATATGGTTAGTTTTACATGTGTGTATTATGGGTTAATTTTTGCATTTATACTAGATAAGTTACATTTTTTATTGCTACCGTGTTTGGGTGCCTAAAGCTCATCGATAAACTTTTATTTTTATTCCTTTAACACAGTCTGTTGTAAAGGGTAACTAACATTTTAACCTTATTCTACAGGTCGTAACATTAACAAGATATCAACTAAGTTTTTTTGATTTTTTTTATATTTTCCTGCTTTTGCATAATAAAAGCATATTTCATAGTGCATCGCCTATTACGAAGAGTTGTCATCTTTTATTTTTTTGATGCAATTAAAAAAACTTTATTTTTCCATTAATGTCAATCACAGTATGCAAAATCAAAACAAAATCCGGGTGAAGTTAGTAAATATATAACATATTATTCATAGAGCATGTCCCAAGTTTTCGGTCAAAGATCTTTGTCTAGGGAATCTTGTATAGCTCACATTCAATGAAACACCCGGTCCTTTAATTGAATGTGAGCTATACAAGATTCTCTAGACAAAGGTCTTGACCGAAAACATTTGGGATATGCTCTATGAATAATATGTTGTAGATTTACTAACTTTACCCGGATTTTGTTTTGATTTTGCACATTGTGATTGACAGTAATGGAAGAATAGTTTTTTTAATTGCATCAAGAAAATCTGTGTGTGCCGTTGGTTATATGGACTGTGTGTATTGATTTTTGGCAACGGGCACCACAGTAATTAAGGGTAGTGCCAAACCATTATATGTTTTTCTTGAATCTTTTATTTTACTGTCAAGAGATAACATTGGGTGATATTGGTGTTTTGCACCTTTTCCACTTAAGCCCCAATACAAGAAAAAAATCTGTAATGTAGACTCCCAACTACGACGTGCCATTTATAAAACAGTATATACTAACAAAATCACTTACACAGTATAAAAATAAAAATAGAGAATTTTTATGAAATCACATTAAAATACAAATAAAATGTATAGAAATACTATAGAAAGTACTAATATGAAAATATAGCATCACATATTGCCCAATAAGGAGCATTCAAGCATAATAGAAACCCACATAAGATGATCAAATCTATCTACATAGCCAAAAGTAATGAAATCCCATGCACTTAGGACATATAAAAACAACACAGTGTACAGACAATAACGCAGACATCCCAACACCCATTTTAACCACTTCTTATTTTGGGGAAAATGGGGACATTACTTATATTTAGACAGTTTTGACCAACTTATGAGTTATGCTTCAGCACTCCTTGTTAGGCACTTTGTGATGTTTCCATATATGTATCGTCTATGTGCAACATGTATTTTGTAATCTGAGTTTTATTTGTATTTTAATGTGATTTAATAAAAATTATATATTTTTACTTATACTGTGTAAGTGTTTTTGTAGGTATTTATTGTTGTTGTTTAATTATGTATTTTTGTAGCCCACATTTCATTTAGTATTTTGGTGTGTTGTCATATGGGTATTGTAACAATGCAAGTGGACACCCAAAAACAGTAAGCAACACAGAGAAGTACACCAGCAGAAACATGAAATAACAATATAAAACGTACCAATAAAAAGAGTCATCGCTAGATGATTCGGACAGTGGAAGGATGAAGACAGGTGCACATTTTTTTGGAACTTCAATGCAGTTACACTTGAGGAACGTGAGAGTAATAGTGATAATTGTTCCTAGCTAATTGTACCTAATGCTTTCCTTAAAATGGTCATCCTATGACTACCCCTAATACTGGAACCTTTATGCCTTATGTTAACCCTAAAGCCTTTCCCTCAAATATGTCCTTAACCTACAACTAACCCTAATACAGCAAGTAGCTTTAGGACCCAGCGAGTCCTGTGTAGGGCCCAACAGAAACTAGACAAACACAAAAACTATATAGTCCAAAATTAGACCAAAAGACATAAGAAACAAGATACTTCGGCTTGACACAACTGAACTGACAATAAACAGGACAGAGCAAACCCACTCAAAAGAACTAGGCAGGAATAATACTCCTATACTCTGCCATCAGGCCACTATTTTTAGCTGAGCTTTATAGAGTATGCTAATAGGCTCAGGTGCACAGCCAGCTCAGCTGACAAGAAAAGATCTTGCACATTAGCTATGAAACAACTAAGAACAAACACAGACAAAATAAGACAGTTATAAAACAGACACTCCTGCTGACCTAATAAGCCGTAGAGTACAAAATAGCAGGAATGTTTCTGTAAAATGTATCTTTTTAAATTAGTCTTTGGGCCTGATCAGGCACCAGGGCCTAGGTGCAAATTCTAGTTATGTGCCCCTTATAGCTATACCCCTACACTATCAAATACTTTTTAGCCTTGATTTATAATTTATTAAATTTTCCATGTAATGGAGGAAAATTTACCATTGGTCAAAGATGGAACTGTGTCCTATAAACTAAGAGCTACAAGCAACCTACTATTAGTCTATGCTAAGCGGTTTTAGTCCAGAGGACAAATTTTAAAGGGGGCAAAAAAATTTAAAAGGGGGATTTCCACCGCCCAAAGTATGATTTCCCTTTCGTATGAGAGCAAGATGTCAGCAAATCACGCTGAGTCATAAAGCTGCGTGTGAGAGGGAGAGGGGGGGGGGAGTGAGGAATCCAAAGGGGCGTCTAAAAATTTAAGTAACAAATAAACAGTACAACAGTGGATTCAATACAGCAAGACACGAGCCTCAGAGGGCATTCGGGAAAACCCTTTATTCTAAAAGCAATGTAATGTAAAAAAATCCAGCTGACAGGACACAGACACCACAGAGAGAAAAGCCTCATAACGGACCCTGTGACATGTTCACTCAAAAAATCAAACTATAACTTGTGAATTCGTATACAAAAAAGAAAAACCTTTCTAAAAAGCAATTTAAAAACTTCTTTTATCAGATAAAGCAGGGGTTAATAACACTACAGCTAGTTATTCTTTTTACAAAAGAAAACAAAATTCTACCCTGCCTTAAAGACCCTTCATTCTCCTGTCATCAGAAAAAAAGTGATTCACGCAAGCGCGGCCTTTTTAGCTCCCGGATCGTGACTAGGGGGGCTTTTGGGGAACCAAAGGGGGGTTGGAAATGCTGTAGCTCCAGAGTTTTCACTTTTTTTAATCACATTATTTAGAAAAGTGATTTAAAAACCCCTTTTGGAGGTTTTTCCACCAACTTTCATGGGGCAAAAAACCCCCTTTTAAATTTACTATTGCAATTCCGGTGAAGTAAAGATTCAATTTTTTCAAAGGGGCAATTTAGAATAAGGCAAAGAAAAAAAAAATACAAAAACAAAATTACATCACAGTATTTTCAGTCATTTTTTTACAGAAAATTCTTTAAGACTGTCAGTAAAATCCACCAATGTGTTTAACACACTAGCACAGAATTTAAGATGTAATTTTTGATGATTCCTCTTAACTATTATCTACTGTATTTTTTCATTGGAAGGAAAACTTTATAGAATAAATTTGGATACATGAGAGAAAAAGGGAGAAAAGTTATATTGGCCTATTGGCTTATGGGAACTAAAAAACGCGGAAGCCCTGGAGCATTTGCAGTGACTCAGGCTGCTAAACAAAGCCTCTTTGGAGGTTTTGAAAAACCCTGAGATATGAAAAAAAATTAGCCCCAGGAAAATTTTTATAGTGGGTGCACTCTGAAAGACATGGAGCTGTAAGGAAATGTCTAAAAAAAAAATCTACTAACCGGTCAATGCAACTTCAGCATCAGTTCTGGATTTCAAGTAATTATTATATGGCACAAAGCCCGTAAAATCCTGCATTTGGTCTGGAAAAC
>JAODAL010071961.1:0-15317 GCA_025379985.1 Phyllomedusa bahiana
GAGGACGACACCCAAGTATCAGTAACCCCACACAAAGGGTAGCGTTAAGCAAGCAATATTATACTGTGCCCATATAAAAAATAGCCTGCAAACAAAATTTAAAAAATCCCAAAGAGCAAAAAAAAATATGTATATAAAAAATAGAAAATAGAAATTAGAGACCCACGGTTAAAACAGTAATCCATAAAAATTTGGACGCAACTTTTTTCTAACTTTTTCTGGCATTCCCCAAAATTTAAATTTGAACAAAACAATTCAGTGCAAAAAAATTTTTCGACAACTTTAGCTTTAATTCAATGCGTTGAACAAAATATTCAAAAAAATGTGAGGAACAAAAGTTTTTTTTAAACACAACCCTTCATTTACGGTCAAAAGGTAAGGGGACAAATAAATTAAATTTGTAAATAAAATTTTAAATTTTTCTAATACTTTGTTTGAAAGACTTTTTTTGGGCAATGACTGCCTGAAGTTTTGAACTCAGGGACATCACCAACGCGTATTTACTTTTTTTTAATGCTCCCCCAGTCTTTACTGCAGCAATTTTCAGTTGCTGTTTGTTTGTGGACCTTTCTTCTAAGTTTAGTCTTTAAAAAGGGAAAAAGCTGCTCAATTGGGTTAAATTCAGGTGACGTTGGCCTTTAAAGAATAAGCTTTTCTTTTTTAATAAATACTGGATTGTTTTTAGCTTTATGTTTTGGTCATTGCCATCGTAAATAAAACATGACCATTGGCTCCTTTTAGCGGGTTTTGAGCACACAGTTGTCTCTGAATACCTCAAATTAATCGGGCTTTTTCTGTCCTGGTCACAATCTTCACAAACACTATGACCCAATGCCACGGGCATCATCCCCAAAGGCCTTTCACACGCCCCCCATGTTTTACAGAAATGGTATTTTTTGATCATGGCTTTCAATGCCATTGCCAATACTTCTTTTTTTCCATCAATCGGAAAAAGTTGACTTGGGGTTTATCTGTCCAAAAAAAGTTTTTCCAAACTGTGATGGGTTTTTTTTTTAATTTTTTTTAGCAAAATCCAATCTTTTTTATTCTTGGGCTCAGAATGGGTTGCACTGTGCAGTGCACCTTCTGTATTTTCTTTCATGCATCTTCTCTTTTTAGCAATTTTGGATATTTAACCCTACATCCTGAGAGTGCCGTTTACTTGGTTGCTGTTGTGAAGGGGGTTTTTTTCACCAGAAAAATTCTGGATCACCCCCCCTGTTGTCTTCCGGGGCGGCCAGGCTTTTTGCAATTAGAGTCACGAGTGCTTTCTTCTTTTTTTAGAATGTACCAAAATGTAGATTTTGCCACTCCTAAAATGGTTATTTTCGGATGTTTTTTTTTTTTGTTTTTGGGACTTAAACGGATGTTTCACTTGCATGGAATTGACCACACCTGCCCATGAAACAACCTTTGGGTGCTCTCATACAGTGCGTTTTTTTATGTGTTTTTTGGATGCATTTCTTGTGCAGAAAGGCACAGCAATTAACGCCATACATTTCTGCACAAAAGACGCATCCAAAAATGCAAAAAAAAACACACCAAAAAACAGACTGTGTGAAAACACCAGTTGAGTTAATTGCCCAATTACTTATGGTCCCTTTAAAATAGGGACCAGTTAAGGAACTGAAATTCCTAAACCCATCATCCAATTTTAATGTGGATATTCTCAAATGAAAGCTTAAAGTCTGGACTTTATATGATTATAACTTGAATATGTTTCAGTAAACGGGTAAAAAAATAATTTGTGTTAGTGTTCAAATATATATGGTATGTAATGTAATTCATTTCTGGGGGGGCAAAATGTGTAAGGTAATTCATTTTCTGGGGATTAGAGTACTTTGTATAATGTAATAACGATCTGGGGCGCAGCAAGTAATGTAATTATTTCTAGGGTACAATGTGATTTATTTCTGGGGAAATTCAAATATTCATTTCTGGGGTTGCAGTGTAATTAAATATTTTTATCTTTCACTTTTATTTTCCTACTTTTGTTGTGTGTATTACATACCTAAGGGAATAGTGATAAGAGGGGGATAAAGTGCAATTTACTGAATTAAACAACGCTATTTTTTGCAATATAGAAGGGTTATATTTTAGACTGGTTTGTGCAGTTTAAGCACCAGAGCTGTTTTGTCATCCCAGTCCAGCCCTTTTACTGATTATGGGGGAATTCTACAGACACTAATGTTTATTTGAAAACATGGCAAGGATCACAGCTAAGACTCTCAACTGAGATACATTTATTATATACTGTATTCAATATAATATGATGGTAGTTAGTGAACTCACTATATTCATTCCCTAGCAACATCAGTTGCATATGGAACGCCAGTGAGGAAGATGCTATGGATATGCGTTTGGTAATTTTATTGACTGTACCTTTAGAGATGGTATATAGAGGTCAAAACAAATTATCTTCTCCAACTATGTGTAACCTGTCTGGTCAAAATGAAGATACAGCAGAAATGTGACTGGATGTGACCTTACAGAACAGGAGAATTTACAGAAAGCACAGACATATTGGAATTACGTAATCAATATCTTACATAACCACATACAAATTATATGTGTGTGTTTATATATATATATATATATATATATATATATATATATATATATTGTAAGCATTCACTCGTGTTCGGCCGCCATCTAGGCCCGGCCTGGGGCACACTCTCGCTCTGGGATCGCCGTTTTGGAACAGCAGGTCGACACAGGTTTCTCATTAAATTTGGCCTCCGCCAGCTTTATTCTCCAACACAGAAAACATATACAGCAAACAAAATAAATCCTAGGCCGTCCAGCCACTAACTAAACGTACAGAGTCCCTCTCTAGCAGTGGTCGGGGTCTACTACCCAGCCCCACAAACATGTACTCACACTGTACAATATAGTCCGTGGGCCTGGCGTCTCTCAAGCCTAGGGGGGGAAGAATTCAGGATACTCTCCTGGACAAAGGCCTGCACACGCCCTCCACTGACTGTGACCCACGCTCCCCCCCTGGTACACTGAAGAACACACTATTTAACAGCCTCTCAGTTGGACCAGCAGCTGAGCAACTCTTAATTACCACCTGAGTAATTAACTCCTGGTTACCCTTGCCAGACTGCTGACCTTCCTCACTGACAGCCAGCAACTTGGTAACCCATACCTTGGAACTCAGCTGCTGCAGAACATCTAGTGGCGGAGAAATGCGATCTTCTAAGGTCACACCATCACATACCCCTCCCCTTTGATAAAGGCCGTAGGCCTTTTCACCTTGCACAAACCTTCCTCCAGGGTCAAAGCACCTATTCTGGGGTATCCATCCTTGCAAGACACTCAGCAGCTGGTTTACTTTGAGGGACACGGTACTTTCCACCGAAAGAGTACAGGAGTCATCCACCAACCTCCTACTTATCCTCTTTTCCCAGCTACCTGTGACTTGCTGCTCATCCCAGTTAACACCTATGTTGTAACCTGTTGCTAAGGACAACGCCTCCCTAACCAGGATTAGGCTCTTATCTTGTTCCAGAGCCCTGGCTGATCTATCACTACTGGTTCTCCCTGAACTTCTACCTGTTGCCCTGGGTAACCTCTCTCCTACATCCTTAGATGCCAAGACCAAGGAATCCATACCCTGATCTACTGCAGGTTCCCAGCACTCACTCAGGCTATATTGGGCAACCGCCAGGTCACAATCCTTTCCTTTTCTCAACCTAATAGAGCTGGAACTTGTCCTTGCACTAACGTACAACTCAGCGACTATCCTAGGAGTATCTCTGCCACTCAATACTGGTAACAGCGCCTTCCTTTCTGCTGCCTGACTGTTCCCGACTAAAGACCCATCAGGGCACTCACCATAATCCTGAAACATTCTTATACACTTTTCCTCACTGATTATCTTCTTGTCTTGTAGTTCTGAGTCTGCAGGACTAGACTTCTCTCTACTACAAGACCCTTGGACCTCACCTATCCTCACCTGGGAACTGTCACCAATCTCATGTATTTGACCTATATTCCCTATTTCCGCAGGTTCACTTTCCTCTAACATGGGCCTATCGTACCCCTGCTCTGTAACATTAGAGACCCCGCTGCATTGCATCTCATAGTCCTGAGGTACAGCCTCTGTCCCAAAACTAACCTCAGTTATGCTGGGTTTGAGACCCTCAGGCTGGAGGACAGAATCCCTTTCCTAGGATCCTGTTCACACTTGTCTGTACTGATCATCTCCACAGCAGTGTCTTGACTTTCTCCTTGCTGTGGGATATCCACCTGCTCTGTCCCATAGGAAACCTGAACTCCCTTACTACCTACCTCAATCTTCACTGGACTATCCGGCATCTTACAGCCATCTGTTACTGCCCTCGTTTTCCTCTGTACCTCACTAGTGCTTGGGCACCTACTCCCCTCGGCTGTGTCTAGCAGCTCCCAATGGGGAGATTCTTCCTCCATATCTCTGGTACCCGTTACCATGGGAGAAATCTCGGTGTCCGTTAGGACCACCCCTGCACCTGTCATGCTATAGGGTTTATCTGGTATCTTAGAGTCAATACTGGACCCTTGTACATGGTTCACACCCTTCCCCATCTCAGAGTCTGCTATGTCTACAGTGCTGCTTGGGGATACGTTTATCACCTGGACCCCAATTACTTCACACCTACTAGCAGGGCAACCACATTCCATCTCTAGCCTTTCCCTGTCATGCACCACGCGTACAGGGTGTAGCTCTTGCAACACATTCACCTCTTCTAGAGCCCTAGTAGCAGAAGACACTTGGTTGCTACTAGAGATGACATTGGTTTCACAAGAAATAACCCATTTTCCTTCATGGCTATCACTTCCGGGACTCATAACTTCTGCACTACCCTCAGACCAACTATCATCTAGAGGGAATGACCTAGCCTTCTCTTCTGCTATAGCTGCTAGTTCACACTGGGCACTACCCTGAGTTGTACTTAGGTCACAAACCACAGGGACTAAATTACCTGCACTACTTGTGCTGTTGTCCACCACTACCACTGGGGGCGTATCTGCAACCTGAACGTTACACTCAAGTTCACACAGTGTGCTCTGGTCAGTGGTAGACCCATTGACCATCTGGAGCCCAGGTGCTTCACTTACAACTGCGGGGCATTCATACTCATGACTTTCCCCCACCGGAAGAGCATTGGATACCTTGTTGCTACTGGCAACCACCTTAGCTCCCCTGGAGATGATCGTGTTAACGCTTTTCTCCTGGTTATCTCTCACAGGACAGACATCCTCTACAGGACTCCTAGCACTGTTAACCCCAACCTCTAGGGGCATACCTGAGCTAGTTTGCTCCACTGTTGGAGCTGTCATTCCTAAAGAAGCTAGTTCCCTCTTTATACTAACTTCATTATCGTCCAGAGACACCTTTCCCTGGGCACTTCTCTCATTAGCCCTGTTTAAATGACTTACTGCAGTCATGTGTGGGGATGTTTCCTTCATATCCCCCGCAAGTGCAGCAGACCACTGACTGCTACTGGCACCCTCCTGTTCAGACAGAGCATTTTTCACAAAAATAACATTTTCAATAGACGACTCAGCATGCAATACATTGAGTCCATCAGACTTGACCAGACCCTCTCCAACAGTCCTGCAACTGCTTCCTGGAGTCTTCTGGCCTTCTGGCACCTCTGCACCTCCGTCCAAGTCCTCACACAATTCAGGCATACGTTTAACAGTGTCACTTGATGTGTTCTTAGTAACAGGAACAGTCTTACCCCATTCCAGTCGGGCTTCCATGCTTTGGACAATGTCCCTGGACCTTCTGGACACATCTTGGTGACAGTCCAACAACACCTCCTGCCAGACTCCCTCTGCTGGACGGTGGCAGCGGTTCCCTGAGGATGAAGTTGGTTGCCCTTGGAAACAGCAGCATGTCTGTCACTTAGGGACTCTAGCTAGACTACCTCTGTGGACGGTGGCAGCGGTTCCCTGTGGATGAAGTTGGTTGCCCTTGGAAACAGCAGCATGTCTGTCACTTAGGGACTCCATTTTATTTGGGCGTACATTTATCACATCTTGGTCTGCATTTAAACTGCTAATCAGTGAGGAGTCACCCCCCCTGTTCTTAGGGACTTTAACAGGGGATAATTCCAGCTCTTCCCTTGTAGGCAGTGGCACCACAGTCTCTGCAGGGGGCACTTTCCCGGACATGGCGCTCTCTCCACCTGGCGCCACCTCTGGCCCCCAGAACTGCCAGAAAAGCGGAAAGTCTCTGCCAAGTATGATTTCCACCCGCAGCCCCTCATATATCTCAAGCACATGATCGACAGTCCCAAGACAGGTCTCAAAACATATAACCACAGTCTCACCAGGTCCTGGTCGGGTCTCCATAAAGGGTATTACTTCTGGAGACGTTCTGCCGACAGTCCAGATCAACCTCAAATGGGATCCCACCCACTCGCCATTCCAGGGTCCTTACTAGCAGTTTCTCATACTGGCCTAAATTAGCCCCTTTCTGCGGGAGAGATGGGTTGCTCCTGGCAACAACAGAATCCAGTCTCTTTTTGACTTGCCTTTCCCCCGCCTGGGCTTTGGTTGGTTAAGGTAGGGAGGTACAACTTGCGGGGAGGTCCCGGGGTGTACTAACAAACACATGACCTGCTCTCCCCACCAAGAATTTGGTTGGTTATGGTCATCTGGTGCTGCTTGCCGGGTGGTCCCAGGGTGCACCAACTCACACATGACCTGCCCTCCCCTCCAGGACTTTGATTGCTTCCTGCGACCCATGCTTTCCCCAGCTGGTAAAAACTTCAGACAGCACCAGTCTCTTTCCAGCAAACAACACACAGTTCCTGTCTGGGGGTCTGGCCTTTCAAAGCGACTGCAGCAATCCTATGCAGCTTTAACAGATCAGCAAACCAGTCCTTCCAATGCACGTCACTTTTCAGAAGCAGTAATGGTTTGGCTGCTGGCCCTTTAACTTAACCCTTGCAGCCCCAATACGTGCAAAATTAGTCCACTGGTCAGCACTTTGTAACACAGGGCCCCTCCCCCCACTTGCGCCATTCAACTGTTCAGTCCTGAGGCGTGTCCCATTGTACCTCCCCCTTGAATTTTCACTCGGGGGGTTTGGCCGCCACCCTTGGCGGCGGGGACCCCCCGCCGGGGATCCCGCTTTAAACGGAAACCCAGGGCACAATTTTCCAAAAAAAACTCCCCCCCTCCCCAGTTTATTTTTAACACAGAAAAAAAAAAAACAAAATAACCTAGGCCGCCCACCCACTAAAAAACTTTAAGGAGCCCCTTACAGGGTCTGGGTTACCAACCCCCCTGTACTCCCCTGTAAAATTGTCCTTGGCGGCTTTTAAAGCCTGGGGGGAAGAATCAGGATCCTTGAAAAGGACCTTTCCCCCCTTGTGAAAAAAACCTGGAACAATTTTAAACCTTCAGTTGGAAGAGGAGAACTCTCTTAATTTACCCCTATAATTAAAACCCTGGTTACCCTTCCACCTTTCTACCTTCCTCCCCTTCGGGCAAACTTGGTAACCCAAAAATTTGGAACTCGCTCTGCAAAAACCCTCTAGGGCGAAAATGCATCTTCAAGATCACCCCCGTCACAATAATTTTTTAATTCATATTATATTATAAAAATTAAAAATTATATATATATTATATATTTATATGAAGGGCCTTGTTCATCTGCACAAACAATTTACACAAGTAAAATAAGATGGGAATGTCCAGCCCTACGCCAGGAAGGGACGGTTCTGTGTCTCAGAGATGAACGTGCTTTGCCACATGGCAATAAACTAAGAAAAAAGCAAAAGACTTTGTGAAGTGCTGGCAGAAGTGGTTAAAATTGTGTCATTTCCACAGTGAAAAGTACGTATCAACATGGACGGGAAACCCCCTTGCCGGAAGAAGCCATTACCCCCAAAAAATTAAAAATAAAAAACCCAAATTAATATTTGCAAATGACATGGAAAAAGTCCTACTTTTTGGGGGGATTTCCTGTTTTCTGACAAAACTAAAATTTTAAACCAAAAAATTGGCCATCTGACCATCATTCGTTTGGAGGAAAAGGGAAAAGTTTGGGAAAGTCTAAGAACCCCATCCCAACTGTGAAACCGGGGGTGCAGATCATGTTGGGGGTTTTTGGCCAGGGAGGGATGGTGCATTTCAAAAAAAAGGGGCACATGAGGAAATATGATTATGGGGCAATACTAAAAACACCCAAAGCACCCCGGGAAGGAAAAGTTGGGACAAAAGGGTTTTCCAAATGAAAATGCCCCGAAGCTACTGAAAAACTGGTTACAAAGTGACTTTGGGAAAACCAAGGCCACGGACGCTTTTTGCAAACCCCCTGCCCCCGGGTCCAGGGCCCGTCCGGCCCCCCCCCCAGGGGAGCCCCCGTCCCGCACGGTCGGGTCGGGGTCCGCCGTCCCCGGTCCCTGCCGGGCGCCACTTTACCCGCTTAGCCCCTGCCACCTGTCCTCAGCCCCCGGGCCGTGGCCCCCCCTGGGGCGGCCGGCGGCCTGGCTCTTTGGATTTAAAGGGGCAGTGTGCCGGAAATTGGTCATTGGGGGGCACTGCTCCTTTTTTATTCCGGCCCCTCTTCCGCCGCCCCTTGCCGGACCCTTGGTTATTCCCAGGGGTGAAAGTGTTCCGGCGTTCCTGTCTTGCCTTACCGTGTACCGCTCTTGCTTCTTTCCGTCTACAACCTTGGCCCCTCCCCCTGACCCCCTGTTGTCTCCCGTCTACGAACAGAGCTGCTGGTAAACCTCCCTCCCCTGTCCCACAACGAGCCCTGCCTGCCATTCTGTACCTCCACCCTTGGCCGCCACCGAGGCAAGCCCCCCCATGTAGTGCCCCTGGTATACACACCGCAGCAAGAAAATCCCGCTTTGGGGCGGGCTCTGGTAATACCGGCCCATTTAAAACCACCCCGGGTGTGGCCTTAACCCCTCCCCCTGCAGTGGCCCCAGTGGACCACCCCAACCGTAACAGTGGGATCCGGCCATGGATCCCCCCAAAGGGTTTCCCCTTTGCCAAGTGTTCCCACATCACCACGCGGGGGTCAAGCAATCGCAACAATCCGCAGCAAGCCAGCAGTTTGAGAAATTTTCCTCCATGGTGCAGCAGCTTATCCCCGTCCACACAGCAACCTCCGCCGGCTCCTTCTTGTTCCGCCTCAAGGGTTCCCGCGGCGCTGAGGGGTCCCAAGCTTCGCCGTCCCAAAGACGACGGTAACCCAAAGCTCCAGGGGGTTCATCACCCAATGCCTACAGTGGAGCTTATAAACCCGATCAGTTCTTGTCTGAAGGGGAAAGGTGGCGTTCGTGGTCCCTCCTTTTCCGGGAGGGCCCTGGCAGGCTACACCCCTATGGGACAGAAACGACCCCGTGACAGCGGATCTACAGTTTTTCCTCAGTGAGTTCCCGAAACCGTCTTCGGGAACCACCCGTGCATCCCCGCTGAACAGCCCTCCTAAATTACGCCAGGGGGACCTGTCGTGGGAGCTCCCGGGGTAAAATTTCCGACTCGGGCCTCGAACTGTCATGAACGACCGCTCTGTGTGACTTTCAAAAAGGGCTCTCAACCGATTTAAAGGGACGTCTTGGCCGCTAGAACCTCCCGTCCCCCTCAGGACTTGACCGGGTTACAACCCGCTTGCTACGCTTCCCTTAAATGGGGGGAGGAACTTCGAAGAGGTCAGCACCCAACCCGCTGTTTCCCCTCGCCGGCACCAGTGTTCCAGAGGCCCCCTGGCACAACCGCCAACCCCCCATAGGACCCCAATGCAGAGATCGGGCTCATCTCTCGGGGAAAGAGTTGGCCCCCAGCTGGGAAAAAGGGAAACTTGTGCCTCTACGGTGGAAACCAAGATTTTCGGGGAATGCCCCAACTCCAAGCCTGGGGAAACTCCCGCACCTAGACTGGGAGAGGCATTCCTGGGTGCAAACCCTCCTCCCATGAATTTTTGATGCTGTGCAATTTCCCCAGAGACGGGATCACTTCCAATTTCGGGTTTTGGACTCGGCTCCGCCGGGAACTTCATGCCCCGCCCCTAGTGAAGCAGTATGGGTTCCAGTGGTACCCTAAAGAAACCGCTTGTACCCTCATCCTTGCGGGAGCGCTCAGGACCCATCCAGTTCGCCCCCCAAGCACTGCCCCTCCAGTGGGGGCGAAAAAAAGAAGAAGTCCCCTTTCTACGTGCTCCTCGCTCTCGTCGGCGATCCTTCTGGGACCCCAGGCGCGGCTACATCTCCTACCGGGACTTCTACTGAGAGGGGATTCTTTGGGGGTCCCAACGGGGGGGGCGCTGTTTGGTGGCACCTCGCTTGGTGCTTCCCTGTTCCGCGAAACCCTACAGGAGCCATTCCCGGGGGCTGCCGCCCAATATCGGATACGCCGAGGGTTTCCTGAGAGACAAGCTGAGATCTTCCCCTCCGCATCGCCCATACTTCCCAAATCGACTTCGCGGGTACCACCTCCCCGGGGCCCCCTCTACCCACTGTCTTTCCCCTGAGCCCCAAAAGCCATTCCAGTACATCCTGGAAATCTCGGGAAAGGGGTTCATCCAAAGCCCTCTCTCCCCTTGGCGGGGGGTTTTCTTTTTCGTGAAGAAGGACGGTACCTTTGCGGCCCTGATGATTATCGGGTTGAACAAGATACGGTAAAGACCGTTATCCATTCCGCTGACAGGAATGTTTGACCCTTCAGGCCCCAAGTTTTTCTCCAATTTGGGATCTAAAGGGGCCTAAACTTGGTCCGAATCCGAAAGGGGACGAAGGGGAAGCGGCCTTCAATACCGGGGAGGGCATTTGAGTACCGGTAAGCCCTTTTGACTTTGCAAACTCCCGGTCTTCAGGGCTAGTGAAAAAGTTTCAGGGACCTCCCCCCACCTCGTGGGGGGTTACCTTGAGCATCCTGGTGTTCTCTTTTCCCGACCTCGAGACCCCCCCGAGCCATTTCGTCAAGTACGAGACATCTCCGGGGGAACCACCTGTTGCCAAACTAGGGAATGCCTCTTTCCCTCAGAAAGCCTCCCGTTTCTGGGGGTCATTCTGCCAAGGCCTACAGATGGGCCCCGCCCCAAAAATGTCTTTGCCGTATTGCAGTGGGGCCACCCCAGCGGGCGCGGGCTACCGGATTCTTTTGGGTTTTGCAACTACATCGCCAGTTCATCCCCCATTTCCTTTCCTGTGGGCCCCATGGAGCCTCACCAAAAACAACTAACCACCGCTGGCCGGTCGAGGCCGAGGAGGCATTCCCAATAAGCCCCCTTTTACGCCTCGTCCTTGCAGTCCCAATTCCACGAAACCCTTCAATGGGGGTGGATGCCCCATCGGTGGGAGCCGGAGCAGTTTTTTTAGCCAAAAGGGCCCACGGGTAAGACGTAACTGCGGGTTCTTCTTTAAGACTTCCATCGGCCGAGAGGAATTACACGATGGCGACCGGGAGCTACTAGCCGTAAAATTGGCCCCGGGGGGAGTGGCGTTATCTGCTGGAGGGGCCCCCTTTTCCCCCTCCGAAATTTCTCGGCCACAAGAACCTCCAATATCGCAGAGGTCAGCACTTAACCCGCCCGGCTGGTGGTCGCCTTCTTTTCCCGGTTCGATTTTCAGATCCACTTCGGCCAGCTGAGAAGAATGGAGAGTGACGCCCTTTTCTCCCCCGCCTCCGCGTGTGGGTGAAGATCTACCTCCAGAACACATAATTTCCCCCGGGAACGTCTTAATTTTGGACCCAGTGGACCTCCGAAAAGGGCCCTCCTGAAGGACCTTTTGTGCGTCCTGCTCTCCCACGTATTTAAAGGGACATTGCCCCTTGGTGGCTGGCCTCCTGGCGCCCGGGGGAAAACCCTTTTGTGATATCTCGGTTTCTATTGGGGGCCTTTACTGGAGAAAGGACGTTAAGGACTTTGTGTGTCTTGTACTCCTGTGCCCCCAACAAACGCCACTCAAAACCGGCAGGGTTTTACAGCCACTCCCCCTTCCAATCAACCTTGGTCCAACATTTCCATGGACTTCATAAAAGACCTCCCTCCCTTCGTCTGGCAACACCCTCTTTGGGGGGTTTCGAACCCCTTTTCCAAAATGGCGCATTTTTCCCGTTGCCGCCGCCCTCTGCCCCCCCCTGGCGGGGCTGTTCTTCCTACATGTGTTTTCTCTGCATGGGGGCTTCCTCCGAATTGTCTCGGGGCCGGGGAGACCAATTTGTCCCCCCAGGTTTTTCGACCCTGTCAACCAAATTTAGGGGAAGCTCGCTTTTCTTCTGCCTACCCCCCGCAGCGAACGGCCCGGTGGAGGGGTCAACCAGGTCTTGGAATTTACCTTCGCCACCTTTTTGTCTCGGCACTCAAAATGATTGGGCCCAATTGTGCATGGGCGGAGTTTCATATAACTCCCTGGGGCTCCGTGTCCGCGGGGCTCCCCCCTTCTACATCGTTATGGCTGCACCCCGCCCCCTCTCCCTTGGCAACCCCCCCTCTGAGGTCCCCGGCGGCGCACTGGTGCAAGACATGAAGACCATTTGGTCTCGACCCCCAGTCGCTGCTCCGCCTTCCGAACGCATGAAGACTCAAGCAGATAAAAGAAGAATCCTTCCTTCGGTTTCTCCCCAGGGACAAGGTGTGGGTCTCGTCTGATCGTCTTTTTAAAGACCGTCACATAAAATGGGCCCCCGTTTTCTGGGCCCTTCGAGGGCATCAGCCGCATCAACCCCTTTTCCAAAAAACCCGGTTCCCCCCAAAAATGAGAATCCCAATTCATTTTATGTCTCCTTATTGAAACCCCGGTCCCTTTAAACACTTTTCCCAAAGGCTGTTCCCTCCTCTGTGGCTATGCCCAATTCTTGAAGTCAAAGAAATTTTGGGGGGGAGAACTAGGGGAAAGCGATATTCTGGTGGACGGGAAGGGTTCGGTCCCGAAGAGAGGTCCCGGGGGGCCCGGGGGGAAATTCTGAACCAATTTTATCAGAAATTTCTGCAATCCAGTAAGAGAGGGGGGCCCAAGAAGGGAGGGCCCAAGGGGGGGGGGGGGTACTGTCACGGACACTCCTGCGACCACTGTCCCGGATCGCAGGCGCGTCCGTGCCCCTGCTCCCAGCGGAGTCCCGTCCCGCACGTCGGGGTCGGGGTCCGCCGTCCCCGGTCCTGCCGGCGCCATTACCCGGCCCCGCTCCCCGCTCAGCCGTCCTCAGCTCCCGGCGGGGTCCGCCCCTAGGGCGCGCGCGCCCGCTCTTTTTGGGTTTAAAGGGGCAGTGCGCCCGGGAATGGTCATTGCCCCGGGCACTTCCTATTTAGCCGGCCCTTCCGCCGGCCTTGCCGATCCCTTGGGGTATATTCCCTGGGGAAAGTGTTCCAGAGCGTTTCCGCTTGCCTTACCCGTGTACCGACTCTTGTTACGTTTTTCCGTCTACGAACCTTTCCACCTGCCCCCGACCTCTGTTGTCTACCCCACGAACCAGAGCCCCTGTCCTGACCCCTGCCTGTCCACGGGCCACGAAGCTGGGCCCCCTTTTTCTGACCCCGCAAACCCCTTGGGTCCACCAGGCAAAACCCCGCCGTGAAAAGGGGCCCCCCTTAGATTCCACTCCCCGGTGTGGGGTTAAACCATGCCTGCGGGGTCCTGGACCACCTCCAGACCCCAAAACACCAAATCAATGTTTTGGGGTGGTTATCACGGCCCCCTTGATCTAATCCTATTGAAAAGTATGACAAAGTTGAAAAGGGAGATGGAGCAAGGCGACCCACAAACATGGCTCTGTTACCCAGTTCTTCGGGGGAAGGGCCAAAAATTTTTACCCAAATATTGTGAAAGCTTGTGGAAAATATCCAAAAAGTTTTTTACCCTAGTAATACAGGTTAAGGGCAAGGCTACTAAATACTAATGAAATATATGTAACTTTTGACCTTGAAGAAAGTAATAAAATGCCTTAAAATATTCTATTTCTCATTATTCTGACTTTTGGCAAATATAAATGTTGGTAATCCTACTTGACCTAAAACGGGTAAGGTTTATTCTGATTTCATGTCAGATAGTGAGAAAAACATGCATATGTGTCTTTTTATATAGTGTATGTAAATTTCTGGTTTCAATTGTACATGTTCATCTTCCAGATCATCTTGTTCCAGAAGGTCAGCATTATAGGACAAGCTTATAGAGATCCGTGCAGATGCAGAAAGAAGTTAGTGATAAGTATGTAGTAGAGGCAAAAATTGCTAATAAGGAAGCAGATCTGAAGGCAGAAATGGTCAAGAAGGAAGCTGAGGCAGTTCTGAAGGCAGAAATGGCACAGAAGGAGGTAGAAATGGAACAATTGGCGGCAGAGGCAGAAACCCACCTAAAAATTCTCCAAACGGTAAAGGAAAAAGCAGCTGCCTTAGCCAAACTGAAAGTTCTTGAACAAGCATTAGTCTAAGACATAGATCTACATTGCTATATCCCAGGAGAAGTGGAAGACCCAGATGACTGGACTGCAAACTATGTGTTAAGCCACAATGTCTTAACTCTGAAAACAGAAACTTCTAAGTTTAACGTAGCAGTGCCAGTTCTAACCTACCACACAGATGTCCCTACACAGCAGCAGGTATTGACACCCACCGAAGACAAGGTGATTTTCAGCATCCAGCCAGCAGATCCTCCAGAGACTAAACCACAGTTAAATTCTTACGCTTATCACAGCCTTATATGCCAGAGACACCACAATGTAATCCAGCAACAAGGAGTAGGAGATCAGACATGTTGGACTTTTCCAGGGAGCTGACAAACATTAGTCTCTCAAAGTTTGACAATCGTGTTGAAAACTATAGAGCTGGAAATCAACCTAGTAATCAATGATCTTAACCTCACCGCCAAGGAAGGATTTGACTTACTTGTCAACTAGTTAGACCCAGAATTTGAAGAAAAGTTAAAGACTAGTGTTGAGCGATTGCGTTGGCTATCGAGATCGAGCGATAGTCGATAGTCGGCCGCTATCGATAAGGTTTTTCGATAGTGAGCATCGATTATGAGCGATTACCATTAAAGTCTATGGGAGAGCAACAACACCTTCATTATTACACCCAAACAAGGCTGGAGAAGCTGAAATTAACATCCACAACAGTCAAATGGATACGTGCTACATCTTAGGCAACACACTTAGGTTATAAAAGTCACAGAAAAAAAGTCACAGACCATTCACTATCCCTGTCTTGTACCACAGCATGACCCTTAAACCTGCATCACCCACAAAATTAAAAAGTGCCAGAAGGCAGTATGATTTGAACCACATTTACTTGAACTGGGGCATTAAAATCCCTGTCCTGGACGCAGCATAGCCCCCAAACCTTTCTGACCCCCAGATTTAAAAAATGCCGC
>JAODAL010071962.1:0-15316 GCA_025379985.1 Phyllomedusa bahiana
AAATTGGAAAAAAAAATCCCCATTGAAATTTCCGGGGTTCAAAGAGAGTCTGGGGCTCCTTGCACAAAAAAACCACCCCCCTTTCCAAAGCCTGTCTTTTCTTCCGTCCGCACCCCCCCCCCCCCCCACAGCTGTTCAGCGTAGATGTTTTTTAAAAGTCTCTGCAAAACTAAAAAAGAACTAAAATTTTTCAAAATAAAATTTTTTCTAATGTTAACAGTAAAAGAAATAGGGGTCTGTATAAATAAAGAGAAGAACTTTTGGTCTCTGAGGGAGCTGTTTGGAGACACTAAACACACGTTTCCCTCTAGTGTTAGACACTAAAAGATGTTCCCTGAAACAGTACCCGTGTTTATGCAAAATGAGATCTTGTTTTTTCCCGCCAAGGGAAAAACCAAACACATAACGGGCCCATGACTTTGCACACCCAGCTCCCCCCGGCTTCTATGCCCTAAGTTTTTTTTGCTGGTGCAAAATGACGGGGGAAAAGCCCCAAAAAGGGGTTTTTTTGTTAATAGTTTATCTGCATATTTGTCAAAAAAATATTGCGTGATCGGAAAATTTCCGAAAAGCCTAAAAAATCGTGCCAAATTTAAACCCTTTGTCGATTAAAATCGCTCATCCCTACTCTTAATGTTGGGCAAAAAGGGGGGTCAGTATTTCCCATTTGGGAGTGCTTTGCATGGGGGGAGTTTGTACTTTAGTAAAAAATTGGTATGGAAGCTTTGGGAAGAAGTGAAAATTTTAAAGATGTTTGTGGGGTAAATTCCCCAGATTTTTGGCCAGGAAAAAGTCATTTGGCACTTCGATTTGGGGATGGAGAAAGGAAAAGAAAAAGAAAGGGATCTCATTTTAGAACATTTTCTCCTGTAAAGCCCCTGAGTCGGGGTTTTATTTTGTTTGTTTTGTTTCCCAGTTCTGTATTAAATGCCCCTTTGGGCCTTTGGGTTAAAGGTTTTTAAATTTTGCTATCTTGCTTTTGTAATCAAGGTGCGAAAATAAAGTTAAGTTCCTTTTTGGGTTTAATTTTCAATATATTAATTTTTTTTCAGTTGAGTTTGGGCACTTGGTCACAAAAAGGGTTTGCCATCACCCCCCTTTGCTGCTAGTCAGACTCTGTGGCTGTTTTTGGGGGGGACCCACATTGTGATCAATTTTAACCCTTGCAGATGTGGTTCAGCAATTATTTTAGAAAAAAGGAAAAAATTGTTTTTTAAACGTCACCCGGGAAATTGGTCCAAAATGTACTGTAGTTCGTGCTAATCCTTTTAAAAAACCCCGGTGCAACTCGGGAAAAGGTTTGGGAAAAAGGCTGTAGATTTCCCAAAAAACCCAATTTGTAAAGGAAGAAGGGAAAATCCCGCACTGTGATTGGGGTAAAATAATAAAAATGCAAATTTATTGGGAACGATAAAATTTTAGAAATTAAAAACACATGTGCTGTAAATTTACACGTTTTTAAGCCAGGGCAAAAAAGGGTCCCTTGGGCCCAAAAAAGCACACAGTATTTCAAAACTTTTCCCAAATTTTGGGCTTCCTGAAACGATTAGATCATACACTTGGAGTTAACTCCTTACTAAATACCCATTCTAGCTTTTGCCACATAAATATAAAGTGAAAACAAAATCCTTAAAACTTCAACATTTTCAATAGAAAGATTAAAACAAATTATAAAAAGTTAGAAAGATGATTTATGATAATATCAATTTAAGATTACAAAAAAATTTGTTTTGTAATTAAAAAACTTGGGGGTAAAAGTTTGTCTAAAATAAGTATCCCAATTTGGGTCACTTTATGTAAGTAACCTTTTTCCGTCGCCCCCCCTGGAAAGGGGTTTTTTTAACCCCTTCAATTTTCCCTAAAAATTTTAAAAAGGTCCTTAAAAATTTCCTGAGTGTATGTCCCTGAAAAAGTTTAGATGCTCCTGACACGCTCTCCAAACTGGGGTGGTAACATGTAAAAATGTCCCTTTATCCCGATGTGGAGATTTAGGGGGTGCATCCTAAAGTTTTTGCAATTCACATTGGGCTCACCAAATCTATACAATAAAGTGGATTGTATGACAATTTAGAAAAAAAAGGGGAAAAGTGTATGTTTTTAACCCGTAAGAAAAGAGGTAAACTGGTTACCTTTTACCATATATTTGCAAAGGTTGCATCATCTTGTGCTACATTTATATGAACCTTTCAGATCTAGCCATCTTTTATTAGTTCTTGTAGTATTGGTAAACATACTTGGTGAAATCATGTTCCCTATTATATGTGACCTAGTAGACACAAATCTACAACCATTGTCCAATATTTTACGTAATTTTGGATCAACTGTAACTATTGGTAAATATTTCTTGATAATATCTACTATATCCGTAAACTGACGACTAAATTGAGTAGTGAAACTGATTTGTTAATTGGTATCCCCTTGTTTTGATTTAGAATGATAAAGTAATTCAGATCTTTTCATACACTCTACCTTAGCTATAGCTCTGTGTATATGTTTAGATTTGTATTCCCTATCGGCTAGTCTCTGTATTATATTCAACTTCCCTGTTTCATAAGATTTTTGCATACTGCAGTTTCTTCTGGTCCTTATAAATTCCCCTACTGGTAAGTTATTAATGACATGGTGGGGATGGCAACTGGAAGCACGAAGTATTATATTGCCAGAAATAGACTTTATGTGTATACAGGTGTGAATTTTGCCATCTGTGATATCTTCAATCAATTTTAGATCTAAAAATGCTATTTCTATCTTATCACTCTCCCAAGTGAATTTTAAATTCTCTTGATTACTGTTAGGCCTCGTTCACACGGCTTATTTCGCCGCGGATTTGCCGACGGATTGACGATCGTCAATCCGTCGGCAAATCCGTCCGAAATAAGTCACAGCCTATTTTCTATTGATTTCAATAGAAAATACGGCTCGTCGTTCACACGACGCATAGTTCAGTTCTGGATTGCCGCCGCGGATTGACGACGGCAATCCGGACGGAAAAACAATTGACATGTCAATTATTTCCGGACGGATTCACCACCTACAATGATTGTAGATGGTGAATCTGTCGGGAAATCAGTTACAAATACGTCCCACACTTAGTGACACTTATTTGCAACTGATTTTCAACTGATTTCAGAACGTATTTACATCGGAAATCCGTTGTAAATACGTTCTGAAATAAGCCGTGTGAACGAGGCCTTAATGTAATTAACAAATTTGGGAATCCCAGATGGGGAACCCTGGCAGATGATTAAGGTATCATCAATATAAATGCTGTAGAAAAAAATATCCTGTGCAAAGGGATTGTCAATGGAGTATATATATTTTTCTTCCCACCAGGAAACAAAAATATTGGCTAATGATGGTGAAAACCAAGAGCCCATGGCGCAACCCTGAGTCTGTAAATCAAATTGGTCACCAAACAAAAGATAATTATGATGTAAGAGAAATTCTGTAACTGTAATAATGAATTGTTTGGTGGTTTCATCATATTTTGTATATGTCTAACTGACGGCTCAGAGCAGCGAGTGCTAACCCATCGGGAATAGAGGTATACAGTACAGTAATATCGCATGAAACCCACATAAAGAAGGGCTGCCAGGTGGTATCATCAAGGTATTTCAAAATACCCCTAGAGTCGCGTGTATAACTTGGGGAACGTAGAACTAAGGGCTGAAGGTGTCTATCTAGCCATGTACTTAAATGTTCAAAAATAGATCCAATACCTGAGATCATAGGACGTAGAGGTAATGGAAAAACACCCTTGTGGGTTTTGGGAAACGCATGAAAAATCAGGATCTTGGGAAATTTAACTGACATACCCACTTTCTGTTTAGATGAAAAAAAACTTAGTGCAAAGCCTTCTTCAAGTAATCTTTCTTACTTAATATTACTTACTTACTTACTTACTTAATCTTTGCTTACTAAAACATGAAGTGGGGTCTGAAGATAACAACCTATAGACGTTGGTATCACTAAGCATCTTTTTAATCTCCATGGAATACAATTCCTTGTTCAAAACTGTAACTATGCTCCCCTTGTCTGATGGACTAATTACAATATATGGATTATCCCGTAATTTCTTTAATGTTTTAAATTGTTTAGAAGACAAGTTGCTAGTAGTTTTATGTTTAATAATATATAGATCTCTAAGATCCTGTTCCACCAAATATTGAAAATCATCCATTACTTTGGCTCTAGAATTAATGGGATAGAAATCTGAATTCCTGATATATTGTAAATGTATTTGTTCAAAATTAAAGTTAGATGTTTGAACATTATCCTCATTCAAATTTTCTAATAATAGGATGGATCTCTGCTCTTCAAAATTAAAATCCCTAGGAAAAAAATCCTGATCAACATCGCAACTAGGTTCTCCAACAGTAGAACTTGAATCATTAAAAAAAATGTATTTTAACAGTCAGCGCCCTGACAAATTTATTAACATCTCTAATAGTACTAAAAAGATTAAAGTCCACTGACGGTACATAGTTAAGTCCTTTGCTCAAAACTTTATACTGATCTAGGTTTAGCACACAGGCAAATAGATTTAAGACTGAATACTCTGTGATCGTAGATTTATGCACTGTCTCTCCTCTGGTATCTTCAATTAACACAGGGTGTGCATTCCTGGTATGATAATTTGAAATTATTCCTCCTATTCTTTTTGCCCGCCTTCCGTGTACGCCTGGCAAATTAGAGCATCCCTGTGCTCCCCGTAAGTTTTTTGGGAAGCTATGTCCTTCGCTCTCTTTAATAGGCTCATAATCTCTTGGATCCATGTAACCCTCCGAATCAGTATCTGTGCAAGATTTCACATTATCCCCTCCTAATGGTGAGAGGAGGTCACGTACGATAGGGAACATGATTTCACAAAGTATGTTTACCAATACTACAAGAACTAATAAAAGATGGCTAGATCTGAAAGGTTCATATAAATGTAGCACAAGATGATGCAACCTTTGCAAATATATGGTAAAAGGTAACCAGTTTACCTCTTTTCTTACTGGTAAAACATACACTATATCTTCTTTTCTAAATTGTCATAGCAATCACGTAGTGTATATGATTTGGTGTAGCCAATGTGAATTGCAATACATAGGTTCACCACTAGAAGTCTAAATTTACGATGTTAGCCATCGCAGCTTGAGGAGCGTGTCGGGAGCGTCTAAACATTTCAGGGACATACACTCAAGTAATTTAGATCATTTTAATGTTAGGGCTATTGAAGAGGTTAAAAAGCCCTCACGAGGGGGCGATTGGAGAAAGTTTCTTACATATAGAGAGGCCCATTGTATACTTATTTTAGACACACGTTATCCCCAAGGTCTTAATTATAAAACGGATCTTATGTACCTCTATTGATATTATGAATATGTCATCTTTCTAACTATTTATATTTGTGTTTAATCATTCTATTGATATGTTGAAGTTTTAAGGAGTTTTCTTCTATCCTTTACAGCAATATATTATATAGTTATATAATATTGGTTACTGCTAAAACACAATAAAGTGCATACTGTATCATTTAGGGACTTGACTCCTTCCCACCCCCACTAGGCTGTAGTACAATTGTCTTGCATGAAACTGGTCAAAGATTATGGACCTCTACTTTAGTGAATTAACTATAACAACTATGACTATGCAGCTCCACCTTAAGAAGATTAAAATAGACAAATCCTCAGGTCCTGATGGCATACACCTGCGTGTCCTAAGGGAGTTAAGTGATGTCATAGAAAGGCCCCTATTCTTAATATTGATGGATTGTCTAATAATGGGGTATGTTCCAAAGGATTGGTGCATAGCAAATGTGGTGACAATATTCAAAAAGGGGTCAAAAAGGGATCCTAGAAACTATAGGCCGGTAAGCCTAACCTCTGTTGTGGGTAAAATGTTTAAAGGTTTTCTCAGAGATGCTATATTGGAGTATCTCACTGAAAATAAATGTATAACGCCATTCCAGCATGGGTTTATGAAGGATTGGACTTGTCAAACTAATCTCATCAGCTTCTATGAGGAGGTTAGTTCTAGACTGGATAGGGGTGAAGCATTGGATGTAATATATCTAGATTTCTCTAAAGCAATTGACACAGTGCCATATAAAAGGTTGATA
The DNA here is from genome assembly GCA_025379985.1 of Phyllomedusa bahiana. NCBI lineage: Eukaryota > Metazoa > Chordata > Amphibia > Anura > Hylidae > Phyllomedusa > Phyllomedusa bahiana. Next base: position 6,107 of record JAODAL010071962.1, read on the forward strand.
AGTAAAATGAGAATGCTTGGACTGGGGGAAAATGTGTGCAAGTGGGTAAGCAACTGGCTCACTGATAGAAAACAAAGGGTAGTAATTAACGGCACATAGTCAGACTGGATCCCTGTTACTAGAGGTCAGTATTGGGCCCTATCCTCTTTAATATTTTCATTAACGATCTTACACAAGGATTGCACAGTAGAATATTGATCTTTGCAGATGATACTAAGCTCTTTAAAGTAATCAACACAATAGAGGATAATGTGTTATTACAAAGGGATCTGGATAAGTTGGAGACCTGGGCAGAGAAATGGCAGATGAGGTTTAACACAGATAAATGTAAGGTTATGCACATGGGGAGGAAAAATCCATTACATGACTACATGTTAAATGGAAAAACGCTGGGTAAAAGTGACATGGAGAAGGACTTGGGAATCCTGGTGGACAGTAAACTTAATTGTAGCAGCCAGTGTCAGACAGCAGCTGCCAAGGCAAATAGGATCATGGGGTGTATTAAAAGGGGCATAGATGCACATGATGAGAACATTATTCTCCCATTATACAAGTCACTGGTTAGACCACACATGGAATATTGTATACAGTTTTGGGTACCTGTGCACAGGAAAGACATTGTAGAGCTTGAACAGATACAAAGACGGGCAACAAAAATAATAAAAGGACTGGGTGGACTACAATACCCAGAAAGATTAGCAAAATTAGGGTTATTTAGTTTAGAGAAAAGACAGCTTTGGGGGGACATAATAAATATGTTAAATACATCAAAGGTCAATATGGAGATCTCTCCCAAGATTTATTTATAACCAGGACTGTATCTAGAACAAGGGGGCATCCTCTATGTCTTGAGGAATGAAAGTTTCTACATAAACATAGAAAGGGATTCTTTACTGTAAGAGCAGTGAGATTGTGGAGCTTGTCATGGTGAATTCTATAACAAAGTTCAAAAAGGGTTTCAATGCATTTCTGGAGCTTAATAATATAACAAGTTATAGTGACTAGGATACTGGAGAAGGGTTGTTGATCCAGGGATTTTTCTGATTGCCAGATTGGAGTCGGGAATGAATTTTTTCCCTAAAATGAGGACAATTGGCTTCTCCCTCATTGGGGTTTTTTGCTTTCCTCTGGATCAACACTTTAGCACAACAGGCTGAAGTGGAAGGACGTCTTTTCTTTTGTCAGCCTTACAAACTATGTAACTATGTATGTAACAACTTACCTAATGAAGTACCTAGCTGTGTTTCCTTTCCCTCTGCATGGAGTTTATATATTCTCCCTGTGTTTGTGTGGGTTTCCTCTGGGTACTTCAGTTTCCATCAGACTCCTAATATATAAAATTTTATATATAGAAATATATTAAATTTGGTATGATTGGTAAAAATTGGTGTATACATTTCCAGAAGAATTGGTGGAAAAGATTTGCAATGCTTTCCCCGCATCTGGTGCAAGCTGGTAAAGGACAACCTCCCATTAGATTATTGTTCTTTGGAGACAATTATCCACTGTGTAAAATTTCCAAAGACATTTACAAGTTGGAAAAAGTATAAATATATTTTGTCGTCTTCACATTATTATCTAACATATTCTTTAACTCTATTTCCAATATGTCCAACACGATCATATCAGACCATGTTGCCTATCCCTATAGTCAATAGGAGGAGCAGAGATACAAGTATAAACTGGAGATGTGATTCTGAGTGTCTGTGGTGCATGAAAGTTTAATGCCCAGAGTATTGTCTCAGTCCAAATCACCAAGTTATTTAATTATACCTGTGACATAACTTTGGACTTAACAGAAGAGGAAATGATCAATTGCCTAAAGTTTCACAGAACATTTTATTAATCTATTACATGAAAGTAAAGTTAAAGGGGTGGTCTAATTTTGCAAAATCCTCTTTGCTGGCCGCTTACATCGAGCTGTGATCCGGTCATGCATGTGAATCAAGAGAGTGGTGCTAGCTGCAATTGGCCAGTGAAGAGGATTTCATGAAGTGAGACAACCCCTTTAATAATGTATCTTAGATTACAAAAGCTACAATTTTACTCAAATTAGTTAAAATATCCACCATCAAAACTACTACATCTAGTATTTTATATGATTTTTAATGACAGCACCAAGTCTTCTAGATGTAGAATGAAGATTATTATTATTATTATTATTATTATTTATTTTAAAGCGCCATTAATTCCAGGGCTCTGTACAATCGAGGGGTTACATACAATACATAAGTCAAACGAGTACAAAGATAAATGAACAATGACAATTGGCACGACAGAGGGAGAGAGGACCCTACCCGCGAGGGCTTACAATCTACAAGGAGGGGGAAAGAGACAGGAGGTGGGGGCAGACATGTATGAGGGGGAAGTAGTGACAAGTTTAGTGAAGGTTGTAGGCAAGCCTGAAGAAATGGGTTTTCAGGTTACTTTTGAAGTTGGTGAGAGTGGGGGAGAGTCTGATGTGTTGGGGCAGTGAGTTCCAGAGTGTGGGGGAAGCACGAGAGAAGTCTTGGAGACGGTTGTGTGAGGAGCTGATAAGGGGGGAGCAGAGGAGAAGGTCCTGTGAGGAGCGGAGATTGCGTGAGGGGAGATACCTGGAAATTTGGGCAGAGATGTATGGAGGAGAGAGGTCATGGAGAGCCTTGTATGTCATGGTTAGTAGCTTGAAATGAATTCGCTGGGCAATGGGAAGCCAGTGAAGGGATTGGCAGAGGGGAGAGGCAGAGGAGTAGCGAGGAGAGAGGTGGATAAGACGGGCAGCAGAGTTAAGGATGGATTGGAGGGGAGCGAGGGTGCTAGCTGGGAGGCCACAGAGAAGGATGTTGCAGTAGTCTAGGCGGGAGATGACAAGGGCATGGACCAGCATTTTTGTGGTGTCATAGTTGAGGAATGAGCGGATGCGAAGTTGGCAACATATTGCAACATCTATCTTTTTTCATTTTTTCAAGAACAACATCTTCTAGAGCCTGGATGATTAGTGGAAAGAGATGCTTTAGAGTGCCCCATATGTGTGTGATTGGATTCTATATGGGTTACATACTTGGTCACTGAATCACTTTCACCCTGCTCTTCTTCAGAAATGAAACAGTAGCCTTAGGTGTATGCAAGTAAGAATGAATGACCAGCATCTTAGTGTTCGCCCGATAACGGGCATGCACAGTGGAGACCGAACGGGCTGTACCGTGGTTAAAACATATATACTTTTAATTCAAACACTTTAGAAACTTACACGTTTAGTTGTGGTACAAGTTCATATTGCACATAGACACAACCACTCAACGGGATATGCACTGGACTCGAAGAACCGACCGACGCGTTTTCGATATGAAATCTTAGTCCTGGTCTTTGCATTTGCCGTAGCCATAGCCGCAGGAGTATCCAGCTCAACGTGCGTCCTATCAAGTCAGTGCTACAAAGCAAATAAGCAGGTAATAACAAGCTGGACGCTCTACTGCTATAATAGTAGCCTTAGGTGTGTTTTGGATCAGTTGTGTTGGAAAAGGGCACAGAGTGAGGGTAACATCTTCTCTTTCAATATAGAGCAGTACATCTATGATCTCATGATACAATCAAATACATAAATTCCCGATACCAGCAGCACCCAGGCAGTCGCACAAATGGATACTGACACCACCATGTTTCACTGTAGATACTGTAGGCATTTTACTTTGTACTCCTCACTAGTGTTGAGCGATTGCGTTGGCTATCGAGATCGAGCCGCTATCGATAAGGTTTTTCAATAGTGAGCATCGATTATGAGCGATTACCATTAAAGTCTATGGGAGAGCAACAACACCTTCATTAGTACACCCAAACAAGGCTGGAGAAGCTGAAATTAACATCCACAACAGTCAAATGGATACGTGCTACATCTTAGGCAACACACTTAGGTTATAAAAGTCACAGAAAAAAAGTCACAGACCATTCACTATCCCTGTCTTGTACCACAGCATGACCCTTAAACCTGCATCACCCACAAATTAAAAAGTGCCAGAAGGCAGTATGATTTGAACCATCTTTTAAATTGAATGGACATTAAATATCCCTGCCCGGGAAACGCGGCATGACCCCCAAACCTGCATAAACCCCCAGTTTTAAAAAATGCCGAAAAAAGGGAGTTTTTCAAACACCTTTTATTGAACGGGCCCAAACTATTCTGCCTTTACCGCAAAATGACCATTAAAACCTGTCGGGCCCCCACTTTTTAAAAAAAGTGCCAAAAAAAAGGGAGTTTTTCAACCATTTTTTAAAAGTTGAACTGGAATATACTGTCCCGGTCCGGGCCACAGTATACCATTAAACCTGTTGACCCCCAGATTACAAAGGGGCAGGAAAAAAAGTCTTTCAACCACCATTTTGTTAAACTGGACATTGACTAAAACTTTTCCTGTGCCCCCCGAAAGACCCGGGCCGGAGTTAAAGTGGGTGGGGTTTTGAGGGGGCCCCGGGCTGGCGTCCGTCATTGTTAAAAAACGCGGGTTTAAAAATGCCCTGATGACGCAAGCAAAAAAAACCTGTCTTTGCTAAAAGCAGAGTGGGGGAAACGGAAGTGGAGAACCCCACCCTTTCCTCAGTAAAACAGTCAAGCCCTGGGTAGCGCTTGGCCCCCCCGAATGAGTGCGGCCCAAATTAGCTTCACGGGAAAATACTGGGGGTTTTAAAGTCCTGAAAAACCCCCAGGTCCCCCCCTTTGTTTTGGCATTTTTTTTCTCTTTTTACTAAAACTTCTGGAGGAAATTTTTTTTGAACTTGTTTTTTCTGCCTTTGCCCAAAAACCCCGCCCTTGAATAACCTACTTCGGTCAAGTTTTCCTGCCCCTTTCCCTTGTAAAAATTCAGGGGTTTTTTTTTAACCAGCTATTTTGTACATCAATTTTTTTAGTAGTTTAATTCTGGGAAAAAACTTTTTTAAAAAATAGGGGGGGAATCCCCCATTCTTTGTTTCTTTTTTTTTTCATTGTATTAAATGGGTTGTCTCAATAGGGGGATTGAAAAGCTTTGTTAAAAAATTTTGGGCAAAAACAATCTTTTGAAATTTTTGTGCCCATTAACAGTGTCCTACCTATTCCTGTTTCTGACAGCACCATCCCCCTTTTGACCACTCTTGACAATTGTGAAGAAAATGTCTTTTAGAAAAAAAAACTTTTTTTTAGAATGGGGACCTTTATTTAAAAGTTTGAAAGTCACACCCAAAAGGGCCCCCAAAAAATTAAAAGGGCATGCACTTGAGCCATTTTGGGCAATTGTGAAGAACAAATTCTGTTTAAAAAAAACTTTTTTTAAAATAGGACCTTTAATATACTGCATGCCCCAAGAAAAAAATCCCCCAAAAATTTTCAAAGCTTTCCCCTTTAGCCACTTTTGGAAAATTTGTGAAGAACAAATGCCCCTGTTAGAAAAAAATTTTTTTTTTATTTTTAGGACCTTTTTAGTATACGCATGTCACAGAAAAAATCCCCCCAAAAAATTCAAAACGGGCCCCAAAGACCCAAACTTTGACAATTGGGAAGAAACAAATGTCAATTAGAAACAACATTTTTTTAAAATTTGGAACCGTAGTTTTGTTTGCATTTCAAAGCAAAATCCCCCCCAAAAATTTAAAAAAGCTTTGCCCCTTGACCATTTTTGGTCAATTGTGAAGAACAAAGGGTCTGTTAAAAACAACATTTTTTTTAAATAGGACCTGTATATTGCTGCATTTAAAAGGGCAGCATGCCCCAAAAAATTTAAAAAAATGATTCTCACCACTTTTTTTAAAAATTGGGGTGGGGGAAAAAAAATCCACTTAGAACCCACTTTTTCTTTTCCCAAAGGGGGAACCTTTATTATTAAAGTACCACAGTTTAAGGGCCCCCAAAAAAATTTAAAAATATGACTTCCACCACTTTTTAAAAATTTGTGAGGGAGAAATGCCATTAGAACCACATTTCTTTTTCCAAAAGGAATGAAATTTGCTGTTTCTACACCCTACAAGCCCCCAAAAAAATTATAAATATAAATTCTCACCCCACTAAAAAAAATTTGGGGGGGGGAAGAAAAGGCCCTTAAAAAGCCAAAAATTTCTTTTCCCAAAAAGGACCATAATTATGCTGTATCTCACGCAACATGCCCTCAAAACCATTGAAAAATTCGAAAACTTTTTTAAGAAAAATTTGGAAAAATTGGAATACGGTGTTGTAAATGAAACCGGGGCCCTGCCCTTTTACGGGTCCCCTCACAGAAAAAAGAGAATAAAAGGGGAAAAAAGAGAATAAAAAATTGCAGTTTAAGGGTTTATCATTTAAAAAAAAAAGATTTTCAAGAGGGGCCATTTCTGTTTGAAAAGGGAAAGTGAAGTGACCCGGCCCCCCAAAAATCGGGACCTCGCAATTTGGGGGCCCCAAAAATCATCAGAGATCCAAAGCCCGATTCATCTTGATAAAGCAAAAAGATCCACTTTTTCTTTGGAAGCGGGGTTTCGTTTTTTCTGAAAGACACCCCCCGCTGTGCTGAAGGTCCGCTCAGATTTTGAAGCTGGCTGCTGGGCAGGGCAAAACCTCTATGGCGTGACGAGCTAGCTCGGGGCCCTTTATCCCCTTTTTGGGGTAACCCCGAAGTCTTTTGGGTCCCCCCAAAAACATGCCCAAAAACCCTCGGGGGTTTTAACCCCCAGATAGTCGTGCACAAAGAAATTAAGCTGATCCTTGTGTTGGATGTGGCCCCGCCCTTTCATGCGTTGGTGAGGGGGTTTAAAAAAAAGATTGCCAAGGTCACCCATTAGGGTTTCCCCCACCTTTCCTGTTGGGGCCCCTAAAAGCCTTTCTTGGCACTTTAAATGCCGGTCCCCTGATGTTTTTTTTTCCCCTGTGGGCATTTGGGGAACGTTTAAGCAGACGCAACAGATGTCTCCAGTTAAACAATCACATGGTTTTCCCCTTTCCGCATTTTAAATCTCTAATTTTGGGGGGGTGGAAGGAAAGTTTGAGTTTTTTTTGTACCGGGGGATCCCGGGGGGTGGCCACCCGGTTAAAATGTTGTTCATTTTGATGGCCCTTTAAAGCGAGGATCTTTTTGGGGAAAAAGGGGCAAACCCCAAACCCCTCATTGAAGATGGAGCCCTTTATTTCCCAAGCCTTGGGCGAGGGGCGCCCAGCAAAAATGAAACTTCCTCATCTTCCCCCTTTCCCCCTCAAATTCCCCGCCCCAAACCCCTTTTTCCCAAAGGGAGGGAACCCTCGGTTTAAAAACGGGTTCTAAAGGGAAAACCTCCTCCTCCTCCCCTCCCCTGCCCCCGGACACTTCAAAACAGCCCCCGATTTTCCCCAATGATGCCCCCTGAGAAGGGTGATGCGCCACCCTTTCACTAGCTCTGGGGCCCAGAACCCCCTCCTAAAAGAAAACCGGGTGAAATTTTTGAAAAATGTCGGGGGCCCTTTTGGATTTGACGGGAGAAAAAGGTCCGGTCCCCCAAACTTTTGTCCGTCCTCCCCCTCCTCGCTGGCGGGGGCCCCGGGTTTTTTCAGAGTTTTCCAACCCATCGTTTCCCAAAAAAAGATTTCCCCCAATGCTCATGCTAAGGGGAATTTTCCGCACTGACCTTTTGGGGGGGCTTCTTTCCAAAAAAAGGAAGGGGTGGTGCAAAATCTTTCCCCCCTGCCTCCACTCTGGTGGTTTCCAAAAACCCAAGGTCCGCACCGCTGCTTTTTTAGGCCCGTGCACTTCGTTTCTGTTTAAAGGCATTGCCGGCCCCCCACCAAACGCTGGGCATGTGGGGGGGTGGAATTCCCGCGGTTGCCCCCGCAAAAAAATGAAAAAGGGTTTAGGGGGGGGGTTTACTGACCGCAACAAAGAGGGCCCGGCGGGACGAAGAAAGGGGCGAAAAGGGGGGAAATTTCAACTCAGGAAAATCCCAAACCTTTTTCAGAAAGGGAGTTTCCCGACCCGGGTTTTCTCTTTAGAAAATTTTGGAGACAAAAGGGTTTTGACATGTGCCAGGGGAAGGGAAGTGCTTTCCCGGCCAAACCATCTTAAGGGCGGCCAGCAGATTTCCCCCCGTTATTTGCACACCCCCTTGGGCCCGGCACCCGGGTTTTTTGTCCCCCAGCCAAACGCTCCCGGTCTCGTTGCGGGGAAAACCCTTTCCCCCAAACCCTGACCGTGTGGGGACGGGGCTCCAAGGGAGTTTAAATTTTCCAAAACGGGCCCTTTTGTTTTCTGGCACGTGAATTTTCCAACCCCCGAGGACCTTGGGGGGGAAAAAAGGAAAAACCCCCCGCCCCCATCCCCCCCCGGTTTTGAAAAGCGTTGCGCCCGAGCCTTGAGAAGCCCCGCCCCCCCCCCCCCCAGAGGACCCTCCCACCCCGCTCACCCAGTGACTGTCCCAAAAAGAAAAAATATCCGGCCTTGGGGGCCTTTCTTACTTTCCATGTTTCCCGGTTTTGGAAAGGAGTTGGATTTTTTTTTTGGGCCAAAAAAATTGCAGAAACGAAAAACCCCTTGAAATTTTTTGGGTGGAAAACCCCTGGCTGGCCCAGGGAGGGACCGGGGGTTTTTTTTTGGCAAAGAAAAGCCTGCTCAGGGATCTGGGGATTTGGGGGCCAGGCCGAAGGGGGTGCCCCAAAAAAGGGGTTTTGGGGGCGGAAACCCATTTTGTTTTTTCCCCAGAAGGGAAAAGGAAAAAGGGAAATTTCCAAAGGGCCAAAAAACCGGCAATGCCGAACATTCCAAAGGGGGCTTTTTGGCTTTGGGATGGGTTTGGGGTTAAAAAATTTTTCTTTTCTGGCTTCCCCAAAAAGGAAGGGCCCAAAAACTTTGGGTGCTAGAAATGGCCCGTGTATGGCAAAAGCAGGTCGTCCAAAAAATTTTTTGGGGAAGGGGAAAAAGGGGGAGGATGGGGTTTTTCTGGTGGGTTGGTGGTTTTTTCCCTTTTGGGCGAAAGGTGGGGGGGGCGAAAACGAGGGTGATCCCTTTTTTTATACTCTGGGGAACTGGGGCACAGGGAAACCCTTTGGGGGTGGCGGAGGAGGAGGAGGGGGGAGGAAAAGAGGGTGTGGGTTTGTGGTTTTGGGGGCCCGGGGGGTTTAGTCCCGGCCTTTTTTTTTGGCCCAAATGTTTCCCCCCATTTCCCAACCCCATGCATTCGCTCATTGAATAAAATGTTGGGGGGTTTAACCATTTAAATTTTTTTTGGGCCCCTTTCTTTTCGTTTACGGCAAAGGCGGCCCTAAAGACA
>JAODAL010071963.1:0-15316 GCA_025379985.1 Phyllomedusa bahiana
CCCTTTTTTCTGGAACTTTTTAAAACTGTGGGCAGACGGTTTAATGCATTCTGCGGTAAGGACAGATATAGTCATGTATTAAACTAAAATGGTGGTTTAAAGACTCCTTTTGCGGCACTTTTAAATCTGGGGTCATGCAGGTTTGGGGCTCTTGCTGGGTTCCAGGACAGGGATTTTCAATGTCCATTTCAAGTAACATGATGGTTCAAATCATACTGCCTTCTGGCACTTTTTTATTTGTGGGTGATGCGGGTTTAAGAGTCATGCTGGGGTACAAGACAGGGAAGTGAATGGTCTGTGACTTTTTCTGTGACTTTTATAACCTAAGTGTGTTGCCTAAGATGTAGCACGTATCCATTTGACTGTTGTGGTTTGTTAATTTCAGCTTCTCCAGCCTTGTTTGGGTGTAATAATAAAAGGGTTTGTTGCTCTCCCTAGACTTTAATGGTAATCGCTCATAATCCGATGCTCACTATCGAAAAACCTTATCGATAGCGGCCAACTATCGACTATCGATCGATCTCGATAGCCAACGCAATCGCTCAACACTAAACATAAGGCCTCTAGTCCCCATGGACTATGGAAAGTGTTGGACTGGGGTGCCTAAGGCCCACCAGAGGAGTTGATTTTAGGGGCACACTTTGCCTCTCTGTCTCCTCCATCTGTAAGGTGCACTGCCCAATCTTGCTTCAACTTATGCAGACCGATGTGATGACATCTTCACTCTAATCTGTAATCAAGATGGGGCGCAGGAGCATCTAAGTCTCCCACACCTAACTGCAGCAGGACACTGGTAGTAAACATAAAAGGTCTAAAGATATATTTCCCTCCCTCCCCAAATGGCACATTTTATATAAATAAAAATATATCAAAAGCTATAACACAAAGTACTTAGTATAGTATAAAAACACTAAATAATGGTCATACAGTTACTAAGTAACATCACAAAACCAGAATTCCAAGGTCAATATTACTAATAATTCTAAGACCAAATACTTTCACATCATGACCACAGAGCGAGTGAATAATACAACCACATCATGACCTCATATCACCTCCACATAGCGACTGAATAATACCACAACACCATGAACACATATCACCACCACATAGTGACTGAATTATACCTCCACATCATGACCACGTACAACCACCACATAGTGACTGAACAATACCTCCACACCATGACCATATATTACTACCACACATTGACTGAATAATAACACCACATATCACCACCACATAATAGCTGAATAGTAACACCACATATCACCACCACATAGCGACTGAATAATAACACCACATATCACCACCACATAGTGACTGAATAATACCTCAACATCATGACCATATATCACCACCACATAATGACTTAATAATAACAACACATATAACCACTAGCGTTGATCGAACTGTTCTAGAAAGTTAAGTTCTAGTAGAACTTCTCAATTTTTTAGAACTCGAACCGAACATTTTACTGTTTGCAGTCTTGTTAGTTTGGTACTTGTATAACACACCGTCTTCAAATCTCGTATGTGTCAAAGAGGTTTTTGGGCCCCCTCAGGATGCAGGGCTCCTTAGAAGCTGCTACCGCTGTACCTCCTATAGCTACGCCCCTGCTTGCAAGCTGTCCTCATCTTTTCAGTTAGCCATTGAAAGGAATGAAGTATTTTAGCCTCTCAATTTTTTTCTGTCTCTATTAGAGTCAAATTTTCTTCACTAAATTAATCCACGTATCCAGTTTACTGTTATGGATAGCAATTACTGCTTCTCCTCACATGTATAGGCATAAAATTAACCAGAACATCTTCTCCCATTGACTTTAATTGGGTTTGAGTTCTAGTTCAAATAGAACCTCGAACCGAACACACTAAAGTTTGAGGTTCTAATCAAACTAGAACTTTTTACTGCTCGTTCATCTATAATCACCACCATATAGTGACTGAATAATACCGGCACACCATGACCACATATCCCCACCACATAGTGACTGATAATACTTCCACACCATGACCACATATAACCACCACATAGTGACTGAATAATACCTCCACACCACTACTGAAAACAAACCATTACACTTTTCACACAGTGATTATAATTCAGTTATATCTAGTGACTCACAGGTGACATTTTTCTGGTGAGTCGTTCATGTTCCTTTTTTTTTCTCCATCGGTCCACACCTTCATGTTGACTCCTTGACCAACACTCATCTCTGCAGATTTGGACACAAATATCTTAGAATCTTCACTTTTCCGGCCCCTCTTTACTAGTGTTATAATCGACAAAGTTGAAATTGGCACGGTTTTTATGATGATCGGAATTTTCCGATCACGCGATAATTTAGGTGAGAATCTGCGCATAATCTATTAATATCACGCCATTTTCGGCACTTCCTGTCATTTTGGCGGCCAGAAAATCAGCTTAGAGAATAGAACAGGGTGAGCTGGGTGTGCGACGTCATGAATGTGATGTGTATGGTTGTGATTGGCTGGAAAAATCACATGACCTTGTTTTACATAGAACAGCCCTTCCTGTTCAGCATCAGTGTGTGTCTGTGTCTCATAAGAGCAGGACGTATGTCAGCTTTCTCCTCAATACAGCTCAGCGACACAGTTCTCTTTGTTCACACAGACAACTATACTTTTAGCTGTGAACATTAGAACATAGGTGGATTAGAGAATTTCAGTTTTTAGTTAGTTAGACTGAGACTTTGAAAGAAGCATCTAGCGCTGTACAGCCGCGCGGAGGGGTTGGGGGGAGGGTGGAAGGGTGCGGACGAACACAGGCAGACAGGCAGGCTTTTGAAAGGAGAGAGCATATTGTGTAGTCCAGACTGCTTTGAATCTGCATTGAAATGGCTTTTTACTACCAGTTTTTGGCCAGTTTTTGGTGAAATAGTACCTTGTATTTTGTGCAGCCTGTACTTATATTAGGATACAGAACTTTTCTAGTAACTGCAAAACCCACCTTTTATTATCCGTACATGATTTAATTAGGTTTTTTTCACTTTTGTGCAGTCCAGTTTTGTTGAAAGACCCATCTTGTACTTATATTACATACAGAAATTTGCTAGTAATTGCTGCTGCTGTAAATTTCATAGTGGCAAAAAACCACCTTTTTATTTTCAGTGCAAAAATTTAATTACGTGCTTTTCACTTTGGCGCAGCCCAGTTTTGTTCAAAGACCCACTTTGAACTTACAAAAGGATGCAGAACTTTTCTAGTCACTTCATGTGTATTTCATAGGTGCAAAAACCACCATTTATTATCCATACACAATTTAAATAGGTTTTTTTCACTTTGGAGCAGGCCATTTTTGTTGAAAGACCCATCTTGTACTTATATTACAACATAAATTTGCTAGTAATTGCTGTTGTATTTCATAGGTGCAAAAACCACCTATAATTATCAGTACACAACTTAATTTCTTTTTTTTCCACTTTGGCGCAGCCCAGTTTTGTTCAGAGACCCACTTTGTACTTACAATAGGATACAGAACTCCACCGTCACCCGAGTACCACCAGCACCACCAGAGACCCATCCTACCCATTCTCCTTCCACCAGTTTGACGACCTGCACGCCGTACAGCGGATAGTCTAGCAGCTAGCCTTCTGTCTTCCAGGTTTGGGAGCAGAAGAAACACTTTAACCCAAACCATCCCAAAGCCAAAAGCCTGAATGTCGGCATTGCCAGGCTTTTGGCCTTGGAAATGTTGTCTTTCCGTCTGGTGGACACAAATGGGTTCCGCCATGTCATGGCCCTTGCCTGCCCCCCAATACCAGATGACGAGCAGGCATTTCTTTGCCAGAAAAGCCGTCCCTGCCATGGCCAGCCACGTGTCAACTAAAATTTCAAGCGCGTTGTCTGCATCTGTGTCTGGAAAAGTCCATCTGCCCAAACCGACACAATGACATAAGCACGGCCAAGGCCGTATATCTCTGGTGACAGCTCACTGGGGGAGCTGGGTGGATGTCTCTGGTGGTGAGGGTGGCTCTCAGGCTGGGCGCACGCTCTTCAAAACCGCAGGGTGGTGCAGGGTTCTTTCCCCCAAGGTTTCCTCTGGTGGCTTTACGTGCCCAGAGAAACCAGTCCCGTGTAAAATTTAAAATCTGTCTTGGAGACCGTCCACACACAAGGTCAGGAGCTGTGGACGGCTCTCCGCATACGAACCGAGCGCTGGCTGGGTGACAAGAACCTTGTGCCAGGCAAGGTGGGTGCAATAACGTCGAAATCTGCTGGCCACCTTAAGATCGTAGGCTGGAGCACATCCCTTTGCCTGGCACATTCATGAAACTTGTCGTCCAGAATTTCTAAAGCGCTACCCGGGTCTGGACTGCCAGCTGGGAAGGCTCGAGGTCTGAGTTTGAAACTTCCGCCGGTCCCCCCCTGCTTCGTCCCGCCTGGCTGCGCTGCAGCGTCAGCTCGGCCTCCCCATCAACCGTCTCATGGTTGACGTGGCAACACCCTGGAATTCCACCCTCCACATGCTCCACGATTGTGGCAGCAAGCGCAATGCCATTACGCAGTACGAAGTGCACATGGCCTGACAAGCAGCGGTGCAAAACCTCGGGGGTTGAGCCACCGAGAGTGGAACAGGTGAAAAAGCTCTGCACCATCCTTGCCAGTTTTGAAGAAGCCACCAAAATGGTCATGCAGACAATGCCCTTGTCGCATGAACATTGTGGTGTATCTTAGTTCTGGAATGATCTTGGACCCCTTTTGAAACATCAGGTCCCACCAGCGAAGGAGGAGGAGACGGACACAGATGCGGACACGGAGCCTTTCTCTCCGTCGAATCCACAAGGCCCGACAGTTTCACAATTTTACAGTCTTCATTAGGCAGTGGTTCGGGGTCCAGGGCGAGTGCAAGGCGGCGCCTCAGCTCTCAGGGTGCATCATCTGAGGCAAGTCAGGGCTGTGTTGAAGCTGTGTCGGAGGAAGCGGAGGAGCAGGAGATATTCCTGGACACCGACGTTAGCGATGTATCTGCCTTGGTAAGCAGTTGGCACAGATTTGAGTTGGAGGAGGAAGATGAGGAAGATCAGTTTGCTAGTGCCCCTCGACCCAGAGGCTTGGGAAATCAAGGCTCCATCTCTCACATGAGTGCTTGGATGCTCCATTTCCATCAACATGATCCTCTCATTAAGGCCATCAAAATGAACAACAGTTACTGGGAAAGCCCACCCTCCGGATCCCCGGAAACAAAACAAAACTCAGAACTTTCCTTCCACCCACCCAAATAGAGAGTAAAATGCAGGAAATGGAGACCTTGCTGATTGATCAACTGGAGATATCTGCTTCACGTTAGTCTGCTTCACGTTCTTCAAATGTCACGGTGGAACAACGTCAGCGACGGGACAGCAGTAGAGTGCCAAGTAGCCGTAGCGGCAGCAGCAGCAGACAATGTGGCAGAAGCCTAATGGGTGACCTCTGGCAATCTTATCTACCACCTCACCAACGCAGTAATGCAGGCACACAAACAACACACAGAACCACTTAAAATCATGGGCAACACCCGATGATTTTGGATGTGTTCTGGACCCAATTGACTTCTGGGTATCCAAAATGATTTAATGGCCCGAGCTCGCTCGCCACGCCATAGAGTGTTGTCCTGCCAGCAGCCAGCGTCATATCGAGCGGACCTCACACAGCTGGAGATCATTACAGACAAACGCATCCGGCTTTCCACAGATAATGTGGATCGTTTGACTTTCATCAAGATGAATCAGGCATGGATCTCTGATGATGTTGTGGCCACAATTGCCGAGGTCACCAATTAGTTGCCGGTCTACTTCACATTCCTCTTCAAACAGAAATGGTCCTCTTGAAAAATGTTTTTTAAAATGATCATTTCTCACTGCAATTTTTATTCTCAGTTCCCATAACTGCAGTGTGGAGACTGTAAAAGACACCAAGGTTTCATGACAAAACCGTATTGCATTTACTCACTTTGGGCGACATGTATGAATTCGAATGCGTACTTTTTTAACTTTTGGCGCCAAAACCCCCAGTTCTAAATAGATATAGAAGAGTGTAGAATACGACAGTATGAAGATTTTTGGCGCAAACCTGGCGCATTAAACTCTATGTAATGCGCCAAAAATCTGTTGTATTCTACACTCTCAGAATCTCATAATCCAAGCATTGAAACATTAAGAGGGCGACATGTATGAATTTGAATGCGTACTTTTTTTACTTGGCGCCGACACAGACAGTTCTAAATAGATATAGAAAAGTGTAGAATATGACAGATTTTTTGCGCATTACATAGAGCTTAATGCGCCAAGTTTGGCGCATTACACTCTATGCCCACACAAAGTTTGGCGCACTAAGCTCTATGTAATGCGCCAAAAATCAGTCGTATTCTACACTCTTTTATATCTATTTAGAACTGTGGTGTCGGCGCCAAGTAAACATATTCGAATTCATACATGTTGCCCTTTATCTTTAGAATTTTTTGCATTGTCAATGGTTTTGGGGTCATGTTGCTGTGAGATACAGCTATAATTATGGTCCTTTTGGGAAACAGAAATGTTGGCTTCTAAGTGGCATTCTCCCTCACAATTTTTAACAGTGGCTGAAAATTTCATTTTATAATTTTTTGGGATCATGTTGCTGTGAGATACAGCAATAATCATGGTCCTTTGGGACAGAAATGTGGCTTATAAGTGGCATTTCTGACTTACATTTTTTTACAGTGGCTGAAAGCCCATTTTTATAATTTTTTGGGTCATGCTGCTTTGAAATTGCAGCAATACTACAGGTCCTATTAAAACAAAATGTGGTTTCTAATAGACATTTGTTTCTTCACAATTGCAAGAGTGGCTCAAGGGTCATGTTTTGAATTTTTGGGGGCCATTTTGCTTGAAATGGGAGCTAACTACAGGTCCTATTCTAAAAAATGTTGTTTCTAACAGACATTTGTTCTTCATAATTGTCAAAAGTGGCTCAAGGGTCATGTTTTGAATTTTTGGGAGCATGTTGCTATGAAATGCAGCTATACTACAGGTCCTATTGTAAAAAATGTGGTTTCTAATAGACATTTGTTCTTCACAATTGTCAAGAGTGGCTCAAGGTGATGGTGCGTCAGAAACAGGAATAGGTAGGACACTGTTAATGGACACATATTGCAAAATGACTTGTTTTTGCAAGATATTTAACATAGCTAGCAATCCCTGTAGTAAGACAACCCATTTAATACAATGAAAAAAAGAGAAACAAAGACGTGGTGGGAGTCCATCCTATTTTAAAAATTTGTTTTCTAGAACTAAAAAACTGGCATGTACAAAATAGCTGATACAAATATTCCTCTGAATGTACAAGGGAGGTACAGGAAGACTTGAACAGATGTAGGTTACCCAGAACAGATATAAACAAAGTCCAGTTCAACTAAAATGGTGGTTGAAAGACTCCTTTTTCTAGCACTTTTTAATCTGTGGGTCAGACAGGTTTAATGGTCATGCTGTGGTACAGAACAGGTATAGCCTATGTCCAGTTCAACTAAAATGGTGGTTGAAAGATTCCTTTTTCCTGCAGTTTTTAAATCTGGTGGTCATGTAGGTTTGGGGGTCATACTGTGGTCCAGAACAGGTATAGTCAATGTCCAGTTCAACTAAAATGGTAGTTCAAAGACTCCATTTTCAGGCACTTTTTAATCTGTGGGTCAGACAGGTTTAAGGGTCATGCTGCGGTCCAGGACAGGGGTAGTCAATGTCCAGTTCAACTAAAATGGTGGTTGAAAGACTCCTTTTTCCGTCACTTTTTAATCTGTGGGTCAGACAGGTTAAAGGGTCATGCTGCGTTCCAGGACAAGGATAGTCAATGTCCAGTTCAAGTAAATAATACTGCCTTCTGGCACTTTTTAATTTGTGGGTCATGCAGGTTTAAAGGGTCCATGCTGTGGTACAAGACAGGGATATTTAATGGTCTGTGACTTTTTCTGTTTACTTTTATTAACCTAAGTGTGTTTGCCTAAGATGTAGCACGTATCCAGTTACTGTTGTGGATGTTAATTCCAGCTTCTCCAGCCCTGTTTGGGTGTAAGACGAAGGGGTTGTTCCTCCCCATAACTTTAAATGGTCATCGGTGATAATCTATTAAACGACTATCTGAAATCGTCTTGATAATTGACGATATCGACTATCGACCCGATGACGATAGTCGACGTAATCGCTCATCACTACTCTTTACATTTCCCAACTCTGTACAAACTTCCCAGGGATGGGAGAGCGGGTTCAGGCCACAGCTTAGAGGTCTAGTCTCCAAGGAACAGAAAACTAACCCCCTGGAGATTGTGCTACAGTTCTGGCCTGTACCCCTAAAAATCATATTATATGGTCCAAACTCCTTCCCCTGCACTCAGAAGATCAGCTGTAGGCATGATCCATGATCTCTAGGTGGTGCAGGGGATGGAGTACAGTATTGTCATGCTTTTTGATTTTTGTAGTGTTTCTGTTTTTTCTACAGATTTCTTCTTTGGACTATAATGAATTTGTTGAACCATTGTTCGATCCATTTCTTGGTTATCTATAATACCTAGGGCAGAAGGAATACTGAATATGTCCCTACAGATAGGTAGATCCCCTTTTAGATAAGTAGTCCCCTAAATTAGGGGCTTCAGGTAGGTGGGTAGGCAAGCCCTAGGTAGATAGGTAAACGGGCAAGGCCTCAGATAGGAAGACTCTAGTTAGACCCCAAGCAGGTTGGTGGCTAGGCCCAAGGTAGGTAGGCTAATAGACCCTAGGTAGGTAGGCCCCCATATAGGTAGATTTATTGGTCCTAGATAGGTAGGCAGTAGATAAACCCAAGTTGGGTAGGCAGCAGTTAGGCTACAGTAATTTAGGTAATAGATTGACCCCAGGTAAATAGGTAGGCAGGCAGTAGTTAGGCCCCAGATAGGTAGGTAGACTACTCCTAGGTAGGTAAGAAGTAGTTAGGCCCCAGGTAGGTAGGTAGCTTGCCCTTAGGTAGGTAGGTTGACAGTAGTTAGAGGCATAGTAGATAGGTAGATTGCCCCCAGGTAGGTAGGTAGATTGATCCCATATAAGTAGGTAGAAGACCCCCGGATAGGTAGGTAGATTGCCCCCAAGTAGGTAGATTGCCTCCAGGTAGGTAGATTGTCACCAGGTAGGTAGACTGTCCCAGAAAGATAGGTAAATTGCCCCCAGATAGGTAGGTAAATTGCCCCCAGATAGGTAGATTGCCCCCAGATAGGTAGATTGCCCCCAGATAACTAGGTAGATTGCCGCCAGGTAGGTAGATTGCCCTCAGATAGCTAGTTTGCCCCAGATAGGTAGACAAATTTCCACCAGATAGGTAGATTGCCCCCAGGTAGGTAGATTGTCCGCAGGTAGATAGGTAAATTGCCCCCAGATAGGTAGGTAAATTGCCCCAAGATAGGCAGACTTCCCACAGATAGGTAGATTTTCCCAGATAGGTAGGTAGATTGCCCCCAGATAGATAGCTTACCCCCAGAGGTAGGCAAATTTCCCCCAGATAGCTAGATTTACCCTAGGTAGTTAGGTAGATTGCCTCTAGGTAGGTATATTGCAACTAAATATTCAGTAAATAGTCTACAAGCAGATCTGACCCCTTTAGGTGAAAAAAATACACTCACCTTGTCCGATTCCCCGACGAGCGGCTGCGGCAGGCCAGGCTTCACTGCTGGGCTTCTCCTAGTGAAGATTGGCATAGGGGTGCAATGATATGACGTCATCACACCGTCTGTGTGATGATGCATGACCTATATCCTCAGACCTACTAGGCAAAATAGCGGAGCAGAGCGCCAGCAGTGCCCAGGACAGAGGGCTAGGGCCCGGCTCCCTGTGGTGGCAGGCCCTTCTGTTTCAGACCCGGGGCCCAACGGAGGATTGGGACACTGACCATGGACATATAAATTGCATTGTATTTTGTTGAATCAGATAAGTGTTGTCCAATACAAACCTTGAGTGCATTGATTGTGCAACCTACATACTAAATATTGCACCACTTACATGTGATGAAATAAATCATGATTTTGGGATTCCAAAAGTTTGTTAAAGGAAAGTTTCAAAACAATATCCCTTGATCTATTTATTGACCAGTCTGGAAAACCCTTAGCCTTCAAACATACAAATGTTTCTACCACACAGTAAAAATAGAGTAATTTGAAGAAGTACAGTATGCTTCATTCTAGTCAGTTCTCCATCTGGGACATTTTTATCACATGATTAGTTAACAAAAAGTGCTCTTCTGAAACGGCAACAAATATTTACTAAATAATGTAAAAAATTGGCACCCATTGATGCTCCACATCTCTGCAAGAAAAAATGATTATGAGACAAAAAAATAATTGTCATTATGTGTTGACATATGCTGTGATCAAAGGCAAATTTTTTGTATTTATTTTTTTCTGTTGTTAATACAGTAGATATATGAATAAAAAAGTACTTTAATTCCACAGGTGCTATACTATATACAGTTGTGGTACAGGTGAGTTGAAATAGTTGAATTGCAATATATATAAAATATATTTATAAAATATTGGGTTTCTAGTCCCTAATGAGAATATCCAATAGGTTTTACAGCATGTATCAATATGTTTTCTCTTTTTCACAGTGACTTAGAATTTATTTTTATGTCTTAGCTACCTGTTTTTATATTTTCCTTATGTTTCTGTTTTCTCATAAGTTAATACAGGGTTACAGATTTCTCATGATTCATGTGGGATCATATGACCTCTAATGACTGGCTAAAAGGCTTTATATATAAAATGTGTTCAACCAAGTGGGCATCATACAATTTTTTAAAATTAAAGGAAAAAGTTGCAGCATTATATGTTGTAAATTCATAATAATGGGCTAAAAATGTTTTCATGCTACTTGAACTTTTCCTCATTTGTAAATGTTACAGCCATTTTATGTGACAGAGAAACAAAAAGTAGTCAGTGTTAACTTTACTCCTCATTTAATCCAGCATTTGGTATTTGAGCCAGAAAGTTAAATTGTGGTCCCTTCTGACCAGAGCACCTTTTTTCATGCTTGCTGTGTCCTCTACATAGCTTTTTTGCAAACAGGACATCTTATATCTTGCAGGGTTATCCGAGTACAGGGAGAAGAATACACTTGCACTCCAAAAATTTGGAAAAGCACGTCTCATTTTATTTACACTTCACAAGTACTTGCTATTTTGTGTTGCTCTGTCACATAAAATATTAATAAAATACATTTAAGTTTGTGGCTGTAACATTTAAAAAAAGAGGATGAATGCTTTTCATCCCACCGCATTTGACACATGTGATATTAAGTCAATGTATATGTCTATTTGAAATGTTGGTTCACTACTTCCTTCATATTTTGGACCTGAATGGAGATCTGCATGATTAATAATAATAATAATAATAATAATAATCTTTTTTTATATAGCGCCAACCTATTCCGCAGCACTTTACAATATAGAGGGTATAAGCACAGACAAACCAGACATTACATTATAAAAAAGCTACGTACAAATCAGACACGCGGTGTGAGGGCCCTGCTCGCAAAAGCTTACAATCTATTAGGGTGTATGGGTGAAACAAAGGGTGAGAAGTGCTTGGTTTACAATGGGCCAGCCATGTTACATAAATATGGGGTAGTTTACATAAAATGTGGATGAACCTGCCATCCCAACCATACATCTATATACAGATAAGTGCCTGTGGGTGCCAAAGTTTAGGAAGTGATGAATGTGTGACAGAATTTGGGGGGGTTAACAGTTAGGGATCTTGATAGGCTTGTCTAAGAAGATGGGTTTTCAGAGCGCCCTTAAAACTGTGAGGGTTGCGAGTGTGCCTGATTTTGGAAATCTTAAACTTTACTCCAGTTAATAGTTATTTCTTGCTTGAAGAAATCCCTAACACAGTTTGAGGGAATGGCTATATTTTGCAGGCTTTTTGAAAACTAGAAATACAAATAATGAATAGGATATATCCTCAGAATAATAGAGTAATGTAAGTGGGGATGTTGCCAATGTCTCAAAAAATCACCGGAGGGTGTATATCTAAAATATAACATTTAATCAAATCAGATTAAAACAATTTTTGTAAAGTATATAATGACCCAAATAACAACAACAACTGTACACAATCAAAGGTAGGTATATAGTGTCAAATGATGATAATAAAACACTGCTGCTATCCCTGTTACATCCCTTTATTTCTATAGCTAAACCTACCTAACAAAAAACAGGGCAATCGCTCCGATAAAGAACGACCCTGTACAGGAACCTAGCCCTGTTATCACAAAGCCCCTATTGTACCCTATATTGATAAATGTACTACAAACTCTCAGACAAAAATAATGTCCCAACATGTTTCTACCTTACTATGGCGTCATCAGGGGACTGAAGAATTGCCAATAACTGAGACTGATGCTCTATAAAGAAAAAGTCACCCATAGAAGCATCAAAAGAGAAAGCCAACCGGCTACTACTGTGTGTTACTTACCGGTAGCTGCTATAAGAGGCCGAACAAAGAGACATCAAGGAGCATATGGCTCCAATGTCTGTGGAGGGCTATGGTGCGCCAACCAAACTGAAAGATGATCCAGGCCATTTTAAACTAAATCGCGGTCACATGTCCGCTCACGGAGTTCCGCTCACATGACTGATGACAACTTCCGCCTTCACGTCATGAAGTGCGGGAGCGTCTTAGCAACGCGTCTCCTAACTACCGGAGGCACTGCCAGCAAGGGGGCCCTTGAACAGCGCACACCAAGGTATCTGGAATTTATATTTATGCTTCCAGGAGGTGTGTATAACACCCACAGTAGTTAAAGATAAGTCACCACTGCGGGATGTTATAAAAGCAGCCAAAGCTATTAAAAAAGTCATTTATGCTGGTATCATACAATACAGTCAAAGACGTATATCCACAGAGTGACATAGAAATAAAAGAACAAGTGACACATTACAGTTGGTCCCACACATTGTAGATTAAACTAAGTATGGACACAGTCAATCCATTATAGAAAACAGCTGAAATTCAATTGTTCATTCAAACCCTCAGGGTGTGATGAACCCAATATGTAGATCCAAAAACATTCCCTTTTTAGCAATTCTAGATCCAAATTGCCCCTGTGGGTATGGGGAAGCACTTTATCAATACCCATGATTTTAAGACCATCACAGGAACCTCCATGCACGTTCCATATATGTCTGGAGACAGATGTATCCCTCCTATTCCTGATGTCTCCTATGTGCTCGCCAATCCTGCGTCGGAACTTTCGAATGGTTTTTCCAACATAATATTTACCACAGGGACATTTAATTCTATATGTCACTCCTTCAGAGTGACAGTTAATGAAATTATTGATTGTGAATTCTTTCCCTGTTTTTGGATTTTTAAAGGTTTTCCCAGTTTCAATGTATTTACAGCTAGTGCAACCACCACACCGAAAACAGCCTTTTGGCTGTCTATCCAACCACGTTGTATTTGTGGATGGTGGTGTATAGTGACTCAACACTAGTCGGTCTTTTAAACTTTTCCCTTTCCTGAAGGGGATCAAAGGGCGAGGACTGACTTTTTCTTTAATGTCAGAGTCCATCAACAGAATATTCCAATATTTGGACAAGATTTTCCTGATTACCTCAGATGCTTCATCATAAGTACCCACTATTCCTAGGGGTTCACTCCGTCTCTCCTCATCATGCTTACGTGGGACCAAAAGACAGTCCCTGTCTATATGTAACGCATGATTATATGATTCTTTAAGGATCCCATCTGGGTATCCTTTATCCTTGAATCTGTGGTATAGGTCTATAGCCTGCCTCACAAATTCTTCTTTGGTTGAACAATTGCGACATAGTCACAGATATTGACCACGTGGGATGCCTTTTTTTTGAGAGTAGGGAAAGACTATTGGGTCCAGTGTAACAAGGCATTACATAAAGTTCCTTAGGGAAAGAGGGAAAGTTCAATAGTGCCATTATTCCCTTTAAATACATTTACATCCAAAAAGGAAATTTTTGATTGTTTCTATCTCATATGTGAATCTCAATCCGAGACTTTCTGGTTCAATCTGACTACAAACTTTACGAATTCTTGTTTGGACCCATTCCATATGATGAAAATGTCATCAATATATCATGTGTAGAATACAATGTGTTCGACCGATCCTACAGGTGTATCACCAAAAATCACAGTATCCTCCCACCATCCAAAGTACAAGTTTGCATAACTTGGTGCACAACAGCTTCCCATTGCCGTTCCTTTCAATTGATGGTAAAATTTCCCATCAAATAGAAAGTAATTTCTTCTAGATACCTTGGTGTGCACTGTTCACGCGCCCCCTTGCTGGCAGTGCCTCCGGTAGTTAGGAGACGCGTTGCTAAGACGCTCCCGCACTTCATGACGTGAAGGCGGAAGTTGTCATCAGTCATGTGATCGGAACTCGTGAGCGGTCATTGGACCGGATTTAGTTTAAAATGGCCTGGATCATCTTTCAGTTTGGTTGGCGCACCATAGCCCTCCATAGACATTGGAGCCATATGCTCCTTGATGTCTCTTTGTTCGGCCTTTTATAGCAGCTACCGGTAAGTAACACACAGTAGTAGCCCGGTTGGGTTTTCTCTTTTGATTTCTTCTATGGGTGGGCTAATTTGTAATCTATATATGTCTTTTCTTTATAGAGCATCAAGTCTCAGTTATTGGCAATTCTTCAGTCCCTGATGATCCATAGTAAGGTAGAAACATGTTGGGAATTATTTTTGACTGAGAGTTTGTAGCACATTTATCAATATAGGGTACAATAGGGGCTTTGTGATAACAGGGCTAGGTTCCTGTACAGGGTCGTTCTTTATCGGAGCATTGCCCTGTTTTTTGTTAGGTAGGTTTTGCTATAGAAATAAAGGGATGTAAACAGGATGCAGCAGTGTTTTATTATCATCAAATTTGACACTTATACCTACCTTTGTTGTGTACCGTTGTTTTTGTCATTTGGGTCACTAATTAAATTTATTTATAAAAATTGTTTTCATCTGATTTGAATAAATGTTATATTTTAGATATACACCCTCCTATGATTTTTGGAGCTGTTTTGGTGTAGGAGTCCATTAGATTGACACTACTTGTCCACAATTGTGTTTGATGTTGCCAATGTCAAAACTGCATGGTATGCCTAAAAATTGAAAGGTTACTTGAGTTTTTAGGATACACTGGGCTAAAAATATTTCTGTTTCCACAGAACCTGATCTTCTCCTCATACTTCAGGCTTCTACTTCCTGTACAGACTGGGGGTTTTTTATACATTTTAGGGCATTTCAGCTTTTTCCCCTTTTTTATACGAATGTTTGAAGGG
>JAODAL010071964.1:0-15316 GCA_025379985.1 Phyllomedusa bahiana
ATTTGTTGGGGAACAAGGAAAAAGGAAAAAACCTGCATGCCCACAGTTTAAAAAAGGGGCCGGGAAAAAAAGGATTCTTTCCCCCCCCCTTTTTAATTTCACGGGAAACTTTGCTATACCTGCCCCTGGCCACAGCATGAGCCCTAAACCGCATAAACCACCAATTAAAAATCCCCGGAAAAAGAAGTCTTTAAAAACCAAATTAAGTTTCACTGGAAAATTGACTATACCTGCCCCTGGCCAAGCAGGGGCCCCAAACCGCATGACCCCCAAATTAAAAAAGGGTCCCGGGAAAAAGGACCCTTTGAACCACCATTTTGGGTTTTCAAGGGACTAATATACCTTTTCCGGGGCCACAGCTGAGCTCCAAACCTGCATGACCCCAAAATTAAAAAAAGTGACGGAAAAAGGATTCTTTAAACCACCATTTTTTTTTCCCCCGGGACATATACTTTCCCTGTCCGGGGCACGTTTGCCCCCCGTATGATGGGACCCTAAAGTTTCCCATTTGGGAAAAATTCCCGGGTGGTTAAGGGCTTCTGTTCCACCCGGGTCCCTTTTTCTTGGCATTCTTTTTCTCATTTTTACTAAACCCTTTGGTTTTGGGGGAAATTGTCTCGTACTTTTTTCTCGGGCCCGGGCTCCATACTCCAATCCCCCTAAAAACCTACATCGGTCAATTTTTCCTGAAACCCCCCTTTAAAATTTCAAAAGGAATTTTTTTCCACTATTTTTTTAAAAGAAATTTTTTAGTATTTAATTCAAGAAAACACTTTTTTTAAAATGGGAGGGAAATCCCCCATGTCTTTTTTTCCCCTTTTTTTAATTTTTATTAAATTTTTTGGTCTCAATACGGGGTTTTGTTTAGCTTTTTTTTTAAAGACCCTTGCAAAAACAATCATTTTGCTAGAGCCCCTTTAACTTGCCCCTATTATTCCTTTTCTGACAGCACCATCCCCCTTTTGAGCCATTTTGGGACTTTTAAGAAAAATTTCCCTTTTGAAACAATTTTTTATTAAAATAACCGTATATACGCATGTCACGCAAAATGCCACCAAAAATTCAAAGCATGACCCTGAGATACTTTGGACAATTGTGAAAAAAAATGCCCTGTTAGAAACAACTTTTTTTTTATAATAGGACCTTAAATACTGCATTTCACGGGAAAAAAAGCCCCCCCCAAAAATTTCAAAGCAGCCCCTTGAAAATATTTTGGGACAATTGGGAAGAACAAATGTCGTTAAAACAAAAATTTTTTTTATAATGGGGCCTTTTGTAAAGCTGAAATTTCACAAAAAAAAATGCCCGAAAAATTCAAAGAAAACCCTTGAGCCTTTTTTTTTTTTTTGGGGGGAAATTTGAAAACAAATGTCAGTTAGAAAAAAAAATTTTTTTTATAAAAAGGACCTTAGTAAAACCCTCTTTAAAAGCAAAATCCCCCAAAAATTTTAAAAGCAAAACCCTTGACCCCATTTTGGGAAAATTTAAGAACAAATGTCTGTTGGGAAACCCAAAAAATTTTTAGAAAAAGGACCTGTAGTATTTGCTGCATTTCATAGCACTTTAACCAAAAAAAATAAAAAATTTATGATTTCTCACCCTTTTAAAAATTTTGAGGGAAAATGCCACTTAGAACCACTTTTTCTATTCTAAAGGACCATGTTTTTATTGCAAAAATCTCACAGAAACATAAACCCCCAAAAAATTATAAATATCCCCTTTTCACCCTATTAAAAATTGTGGGGGAAAAAATTGCCACTTAAAAGCCATTCTTTTCAAAGGACCATGATTTTTTGGGCTGTACTCAAAGAAACAAAAAACCCCAAAAAATTATAAATATGATTTCTCACCCCACTATTAAAAAGGTAAAGGAAAACCCAACTTAGAAGCCACATTTCTTTTCCCAAAAGGGACAATAATTAAAAGGGATCTCACAGCAACATCCCCCTAAAAACCCATTGAAAAATTGCAAAACCCCTTCTAAAGATAAAGGGGAAAAAAGGAATACGTGTTGTCATAAACCGGGCTGTCTTTTGCCCCCCTCACACAAAACCAGCAAAATGATCTTTGGGGAAAAAGAATAAAAATTGCATTTAAGAAATGATAATTTTAAAAAAAAAAAATTTTTTTAAAAAGGGGAAAAAATTTCGGGTTTGAAAAAGGAATGGGGGAAGTAACCGGCAAACTATGGTGCCCTTTCCGGAAATTTGGGGGCCACAACATCATCAAAATTTTTTTTCCCATGCCAAAATTCATCTTGAAAAAGTCAAATGATCCACATTACCCTGTGGAAAGCCGGCTGCTTTTCTCTGAAAAGACCCCCCCCGCTTGCTAAAGGGTCCCCCCAAATTTGGACGCTGGCTGCTGGGCAGGCCCACACCCTAGGCGGGCGAGCGAGCTGGGGCCATTCGCCCCTTTTTGGGAAATCCCCCAAAAGTCTGGGGGGGCCCCAAACCCATACAAAAACATGGGGTGTTAAAGACGCAATAACGGCCCCCTGTTCTTAAGCTGGCCTCTGTGTTTTTGATGTGTGCCGCATTTGCATGCTTGGTGAGGGGGGTAAATAAAGTTTTGCCAAGGTCACCCTTTGGGCTTCCCACCTTGCCTCTCCCTGCCGCTACGGCAAAACTTGGCACTCTACTGCTGTCACTTCCGCTGATTTTTTTTCCCACCGGACTTTTTGGGAAACCGTAACCCAAAACCGAAACAACGATTTCTCCCAGTTGATCAACCCACAAGGTCTCCTTTTCCCTTTGCATTTTACTCTCTTTTGGGGTGGGGGGAAGGAAAGGCTATTTTGTTTTGTCCCCCGGTGTTTCCAGGGGGGGGCCCCCATAACTGTTTTCTTTTTAGGGCCTTTAAAAATGCGAGGATCATTTTGGGATGAAAGGGACACCCCAAGCACTCATTTTAGAGAGGGGAGCCTTGATCTCCCAAGCCTCTCATAGGGGCCCCTAGAAAAATTTATTTTCCCTCATGTTCCCCCTCTCCTTTCAAATTCGGGGGCCAACCTCTTAAAGGGCGGGGACGTGGGAAACCGTCTTTGCCCTGGGAAATTCCTCCTCCCCCTTTCCCTCCTCCCGCTTCCCCCCCGGCACAGCTTTAAACACACCCCTTTACTTCCCAAGATGCACCCGAGAGCTGAGGGTGCCCCTTGCACTAGCCCAAAACCCCGAACCACTCCCTTAATGAAGACCGATAAAATTGGAAACTGTCGGCCTTGTTGTTTCGACGGAGAGAAAGGCCCCCGTGTCCGAAACTTTTGTCCGTATCCTCCTCCGTCGCTGGCGGGCCCTTTTCAGATTTCCAATAAATTCTTTTTCCAGAACTAAGATCACCACAATGCCCCTTTCGGGAAAAGGGGCAAAACGTCCGCACTAAACCTTTTTGGTGGCTTTCTTCAAAACGGGCAAGGATGGGGGCAGAGCCTTTCACCTGCCCCCAAAACTGGGTTTCCCAAAACCCCCCGGGGTTTCCGAAACCGCTGTTTTGTCGGGCCCCATGTTCCTTCGTACTGCTAATGGCATTGCCTGCTGCCAAAATCGCTGGAGCATGTGGAGGGTGGAATTCCAGCGGGTTCCCAAAGTCAAAAAATGAGACAGTTTGCCGGGGAGGCCGAGCTGACACTGCAACACAGCCGGGGCGGGACAAGAAAGGGTGGGGAACGGCGGAAGTGGGGAACTTAAAACTTGAGCCTTCCTCCAGTAAAACCAAACCCCGGGGTTATTTTTCTTTAGAAATTTCGGGAAACGAAAAAGGTTTCCCAACATGTCCCAGGAAAGGGGATGTGCTCCCAGCCAACCGATCTTAAGGGGGGCCAGAAATTTCCCCCTTAAATTGCACACCCCCCCCCTTTGCCTGGCACAATTTTCTTTCGCCCCCACCACGCTGGGGGTCTCTTGGGGAAAACCCGCCACAGCTCCGGGACCTGTGTGGGGAAACGGCCCTCCCTGAAAAAACCCAATTTAAACCCAAAACGGGTTTCTCGGGGGAAACTTAAAGCCCCCCCAAGGCCCCCTTTGGGGGGAAAAGATCCCGCACCACCCCTGCGATTTTGAAGAGCGTGCCCCCGACCAAGACCCCCGGGGCACCCCCGGGAGCCCAATCCACCCACTCACCCGGGGTGAGCCCTTTTTCAAAAAAGGGGGGGATAAAAAAGGGGGCCCCTTGGGCCCGTGTTTAAACTTCCATGTTCGGGGGTCAATGGATTTTTTCCGGGCCCACAGATCAGACAACACCTTAAAAATTTTTAGATACACGGTGGCCCAGGGCAAAAACGGTTTTTCCCGGGCCCAAAGAAATGCCTCTCAGCCTGGTATTGGGGCGGAAAGGGGCCCAAAAAGTGGGGGAACCCACTGTGCCCCCCAAAGGGAAACAACTTTTCCAAAGGGCCCCAAAAAGCCTGGCAATGCCGCCCTTTCACTTTTGGTTTTGGGGAGGGTTGGGGGGGGTTAAAGTGTTTCTTCGGCCCCCCAAAACCTGGAAGACAAAGGCGGGCCAAGACGGGCCGCTTTACCGGGGGGCGGGTCAAAAAACGGGGCAAAAAGGGAGAAGGGGGAAAAGGGGTTTCTCGGGTGGTGCGGGTTTGTACTCGGGCGAGGGTTTTGGGGGGGCTAAAAGCGGGGCTGATCCCTGTTTAAATTAACTCGGGAAACTTTGGCGGGCTGGGGAACCCTTTGGTGGGGGCCCGGGGGGAGGAGGGGGCGGAGACAGGGGTTGTGACAGGGGTTGGGGAGGCCCGGCGTGGGGTCGGGCCCTTTTTTTTTTTGGCCAAGTTTCCCAAAAACCCCCCCCCAAAATTTTAAATTTCTTTATTCGCTCCCATGTGACTAGACATGTTGGTGGGGGTTTAACCCCTTTGGGTTCTTCCCTCTACTTATGCTTTTTACACAAAGGGGGCAAAAGGACTTTCGCGGGTTTTAATCATAGGCTTGCCAAAAAAGGGCCCAGGTTGAGAGCCCGGGGGCCCCTTTTTGATGGCCGTTTAAGAAAGGGGGGGGTTTTGCGCTGACCGGGCGGGGCGGAATCATATCACCCGGCCCTTCTGCGACCCCCCTTTCCCCCTTTTTGAGGGGGAAAACCCGTACTGAAACTAACCCCTTCGTCTTCCTCCTCGCCCAAATGATAAACCTCCCCCAAAGAAAATTTCCCTGCTGAAAAGCCCCACTTTGGGATTCCGCAATGTCGTCTCATCATCATCAAAACGGGTACTTCTCGTCCGACATTCTGCATCCGGGGAAACAAGGGGACTGAAAGGGCCCTTGCCGACCCCATAATTTTGGGCCGATTG
The DNA here is from genome assembly GCA_025379985.1 of Phyllomedusa bahiana. Taxonomy (NCBI): domain Eukaryota; kingdom Metazoa; phylum Chordata; class Amphibia; order Anura; family Hylidae; genus Phyllomedusa; species Phyllomedusa bahiana. The sequence continues at coordinate 5,291 of JAODAL010071964.1, forward strand.
ACCGGGTTTCCCTTCCCTCCCCTAAGGCATCAGAAAGGGGGGCATCAGAGAAAGAAAAAATCATCCTCTTTTGGCCCTTGATTTTTTTAACATGCCTTCAACCCCAACCGCGTTTTGTCATCAAAGAGATCTTCAGAAAATGGATTATCCACAGTGGGGGGTACACTTTTTTGCCTTTTGGGGCCCGGGCTTCAGGGTTTGGCCCGGGTGCTGAGGGTCTGATGACGACATTTGGGCCGTGACTGGGAGGACCCAGGAGGAAAAACTGCTGGGTGCAGGTTCATTTAAAAACTTAAGGGCAGAAGCGGTTTTTTTTCGAATTCACAGGGCCCCGACCCAGCGATGACAGGCCTGACCGGGTCCTGCAACCCCCAACCCCTGGCATTTTTTGTTTCGCCAACACTGGAAAAGGGGACCTTCTCTCGTACCCCTACCTCCATTCCTACCCCCCTTTTGCTCGCTTATCACCGAATTTTGCTCCCTGTTTTAGAAAAATAAAAATTTGAGAAGGGATGGAAGAGTTTTGGGAAAATCCCCAAATTTAAAAACGGGAAATCACAGCTATTCTCAAATCCCTCAAACAAAACAAAATTTCTGGATTCAAAATTTTAACCCGCAAAGAAAATCTATCAACAAAGCTTGACTGACCAAAAGTGAAAAAAACACCTGTCCGAAAAATTTACGGATATTTAAAAAATTTATTTGGGGACCTTTCAAAACACCTGCGTTTACTACAAAATTGCTTTTATTTTCCCTTTAAATGCAAAGTACCCCCCCATCAAAAAAAGCTTTGGGCCTGCCCCCAAAGTGAAAAAAAAAACCCCTATTGGGAAAAGTATTCGGGGGTAATAAGGGGGTTTTTGGGCCACCTTTCAATTCACCTTGGTGACTTTCAAAATTGCTGTATTCACAATTTTAAATCAAGTTGCCTCAATGAACAAAACTGTGTGGGGCCAAAGTGAAAAAACAAAGTATCTGTAATTTTATTCGGAAAAATTAAAAAGGGAAATTTTTTTGGGACCCATCAATTCCCCTGTGGGGACAAAAAATTTTCTGTAATTTAAAATTTTAAATGCAAAAAATAGATCTTCAACAAAGCTGTAGTGGCCAAAGTGGAAAAAAAACTGTTTGAAATGATTCGGGAAAAAAAAGGGAATTTTTGGGACCTTTTAATTCACCGTGGTGACTACAAAAAATTTCTGATTCACATTTAAGTGCAAAAGGGGGCCCAATTAACCAAAACTGTAGTGGCGCCCAAAATGAAAAAACACTTTTCTTTAATGAAAAACGGAAAAATAAAAGGTATTTTTGGCCCTATCAATTTTACCTGTGGTGACTACAAAAAATTTCTGGAAATTTAAATTTAAAATGCAAAGGGAGATCCCAACCAAAAAAGCTTTAGTGCGCCAAAGTAAAAAACACGGGTTTTAAATGTAAATTTTGGAAAAATAAAAGGGATTTTTGGCACCTTTTTAATTACCCTGTGGTTACTAAAAAATTGCTGTATTCACATTTAAGGGGCAAGGTGGGCCCCAATGAACAAAGCTGTAGTGCCCAAATTAAAAAAACACGTATCGAAAAGTATACGGATAAAAAAGGGATTTTTTTGGGGACCTTCAAATTTACCTGTGGTACTACAAAATTGCTGTAAATTTAAATTTTTAAATTTCAAAGTAGATCTATCAAACCCAAAACAGGGCCCGCGCCAAAGGAAAAAAAAAAGTACTGAAATGTATTTTGGAAAAAAAAAGGTTTTTTTTTGGCAACCCTTTTAATTCACCTTTTTTGACTACAAAATTGCTGTATTCCCCATTTTAAGGTAAGGTGCCTCAATGAACAAACTGTAGTGCGCCCCAAATTTTAAAAAACACTATCTGTTTTGTAATTTGGATAAAAAAGGTAAATTTTTTGGGCCCCCATCAAATTCCCCCTGTTTGGGGACCCACAAAATTGCTTTTATTTAATTTAAAAAGCAAGGGGCCTCAATGAACAAAGCTGAAATGCCCAAAATGAAAAAAAAACGTATCTGTAATGGGATTCCCGGGTAAAAAAAGGGAAATTTTTTGGGACCCCATCAAATTTTACCTTGGGGGTAACCCGAAAAAATTGCTGAAATTTACTTTTTAAATGCCCCGGGCCTCAATGGAACAAAGCTTTAGTTCCCAAAGTGAAAAAACACTATCTGTAATGTCTTCGGGTAATTTGAAAAGGGTTTTTTTTTTCACCTTCAATTCACCTGTGGGGACACAAAATTGCGTAAATTCCCAAATTTAAAATGCAAAGAATCTACAACAAAGCTGGCCTGCGGGCCCAAAGGGGAAAAAACCCCGTATCTAAAATTAAAATTTGGGAAAAAAAAGGTATTTTTGGCAACCCTTTTTAAATTTACATGTTGACTACAAATTTGCTGGGATTCACATTTTTAAAGGGAAAAAGATCAAACCCAAAAAAAGCTTTACCTGCCCAAATTGGGAAAAAACACGTATCTGAAAAAGAAATTTGATAATAAAGGTTTTTGGGGACCTTTCAATTCCACCCTTGGGGGACAACAAAATTGCCCCTTTTTCACATTTTAAAGGGAAGGTGCCTCAATGAACAAAGCTGTACTGCGCCAAAAACAAAAAACCCGTAACGAAATGTATTCGGGGTAATAAAATTAAATTTTTTGGCACCTTTTAATTCACCTTTTGGTACTAAAAAAAATTGCTGGATTCACATTTAAGGCAAGGTGCCCAAAACAAAGTGTACTGCGCCAAAAATTTTAAAAAAAAACTTTTCGAAAAGGGATTTGGATAATAAAAGGGATTTTTGGGACCTATCAAAACCCGTCTGACAAAAAAAATTGCTGGATTCTAAATTTAACGCAAAAGGGGGGCTATAAACAACAAAGCGGGAAAGGGCAAAATTGAAAAAAACACCATCTGAAATGTATAAAAATTTAAAAAAAGGGAGTTTTTACCTAATAAAGAGACCCGCATTTTCTAAAAATGTGTAACCCCAATATAAGTTCAGGCGCCCAATATCCAGGGAAAAAATTTTTAATAAAAACTGTTTAAAAATTTAAAACAATTTTCAAAGGGGAATGTCTTTCCCCTAAGCTTGGTGAACATATCCAGTATTCTTTTTAGAGCTTGTTTTGGGGTTTCGCCCCGGCCCCCCCCCCCCCCCCTTTCCCCCCCTGCTTTTCAGCGGGAGGTGCTCCTTTTAAAATTTTCTACCTAACTAAAATTAAAATATTCCAATCTCATCAACTAAGTTGTAAGGGTCACAGCTAAAAAAAAGAGCTTTTTTCCTTTTTAAAATGAAAATTTTTGCTGACTAATTTTTGGGCACAGGGAGAGCGTAAAGTCCCCACTGCTATGAGACAAGAAGACACTGAAACAGAACCTAAAAAGGGGTGTTTCCCATTAAAACGGGTCCCGTATTTTAGCAGGGCCCAACGCAACCATACCTCCCCCTCATGACCCTCGCAAAACCCCCCACTCACCCTGCTCTATTCTTGGGAAAGCGAATTTTCCCGGCCGCCCCAAAAAGACAGGAAGCCCGAAAAGGCGCGAATTTTTTAATAGATTTATGCACAGATTTTAACCTAAATTTGCAAAACCCAAAAATTTCGATCAAAAATAAAAACCGGGGCCGATATCAACTTTTTCGAAAATAATCCGCCCCAACACTAACCTCTACATAAAACCCTTTAATCACAGAGCTCAGCTTCTCACCTCTATCATAAAAACCCTATAAAACACAGAACCAGCTCCTCTCCTCTATCAAAATAGCCCTATGTATCACAGAGCTCAGCTTCTCTCCTCTATCATATAACCCTATATATCACAGAACTTGACTTCTCTCCCTCTAACATATAACTCTATGTATCACATAGCTCAGCTTCTCTTTCACTCTATCATATAACCTTATATATCACAGAGCTCAACTTCTCTCCCTCCGTCTTGTAACCTTATATATCACAGAGCTCAGCTTCTCTCCTCTATCATATAACCCTATTTATCACAGAGTTCAGCTTCTCTCCTCTATCATATAACCCTATATATCACAGAGTTCAGCTTTTCTCCTCTATCATATAACCCTATATATCACAGAGCTTAGTTTCTCTCCCTCTATCATATAAACCTATATATCACAGAGCTCAGTTTCTCTCCCTCTATCATATAACCCTATATATCACAGAGCTCAGCTTCTCTCCCTCAATCAAATAACCCTATATATCACAGAGCTCAGCTTCTCTCCCTCTATCATATAACCAAACAAATCACATAGCTCAGCTTCTCTCCTATCATATATCCCTATATATCACAGGCTCAGCTTCTCTCATCTATCATATAACCCTATATATCACAGAGCTCAGCTTCTTCTCCTCTATCATATAACCCTATATATCACAGAGCTCAGCTTCTCTCCCTCTATCATATAACAATAGTTATCACATAGCTCAGCTTCTCTCCTATCATATATCCCTATACTCTCCTCTATTATATAGCCCTATGTATCACAGAGCTCAGCTTCTCTCCTCTATCATATAACCATATATATATCACAGAGCTCAGCTTCTCTCCTCTATCATATAACCCTATATATCACAGAGCTCAGCTTTTCTCCTCTGTCATATAACCCTATATATCACAGAGCTCAGCTTCTCTCCTCTATCATATAACCATATATCACAGAGCTCAGCTTATCTCCCCCTGTCATATCCTGCCGTCAGATAGGCTTGCATAAACCACCTGACTGGTTTTCTTTAAACCTGGCAGATATTGTGGACCAGGTTTTGTTAAATCACTGTGCTAGTGGCCTGCCTACATACTTACAATGCTGTGTTGCCCAGGGATGTTCCCAGTGTTTGGATTGAATCTCTATGGTAAACTACTGCGGAGGATCTTGGAATATGGGAGTCATGAGTATTGGTTTGGACAAAAATGTGTTGTTTAAGGTGACAGATAGTAGGCCTTTCACTTGGACAGCTATGGAAGCCAGTTTTCTTAGTCTGCCACATAACCTAGGATATTTTTTGAACTGTATATGTCAAACTACTTTGTCTCTTTATGAAGAAAATCAAGCTGTTTTAGGCAAGTTTAAATAAGAAATCTCTAGCCTATTTGACTTGACACAAAATGATGGAAAAGCAACAAAAAAACATCTTTCTATGATTATGTAACTGAGCTGAGGCATTTTTAGGAGCAATATTCAGAAATTGAATATTTTCTGTTTATACAGGTTTAGCATTTCTGATATTACATTTTTGGAACATGATGTTATGAGACAATTCAGCAATACTATAATTTCAACATTGCGAAACTTAAAGTGATTTTCTCTGGTATATTTAATAGTAAAACAAAATTAGGTCAATCAACATCAAGTCATTTGTATTGGTTACATCTCAAACTTTGAAGGCGTGTCCAGTGTAAAAAGAAATACTTTCCATATAATATACTTTTGAAATAAACTTTTGTTACATTGTTTGTAGACTTCCTGCAGTTCTACATCAGGTGTTTGATGACAGGAAGTTTAGTAGTTCTTTCTGAACACACAGGAAAGAGCTCTGTGTCGAGCCCAGAGGGTCAAAGGCATGAGGTTTTATTCATAGCAGCCTGTAAACTTACATCCCTAAGGTTCTTCCTCCAATTTCTTTCAACATGAGATAGGAAACAGGGGGTAAGCAGAGACAAGGTACAGAAAATGATCATAGGGCTTGCAGTTTTACATGGCGAAAGAAAACTGCTTTCCGTAGGTAGCACTGCTGATACAATATAAAGAGAGTAACAACTCACCTGTTTGAGACTCAGTCCATCAGTTAGAAGCCTCGATTGCCTACAGGACAATAGGTGACCAATATAAAAAAAAGATGTGTGATCCAGCTTCTGAGAAAATCTTATAAAAGCATAGGTTTTAATCAAATAATGCTGAGATATAAGGCTGCTGCTCATCTGCAGAAAAGGGAGGCTACATATAGCACAAATGCTGTTTTTGTTTTTTTTGCCAAAATACTCACTGAAAATATGCAGTGTGAACATACCCTTATAGTGGCTGATAGTCTAGTGGTTGGCACTGTACAGCTGGCACTGCTATGGTTGGCACTGTAATAGGGAGAACAGAAAACATCACAAGGAGATGAATGTACACTAAGGCAAACCTTTTGAAAATTTAAACAAGCATTTATTGATTGGCTATCTAGACTAGTTTTCAATTTAGTTTTTATTTAAAGGGGCATCCCAACCAAACACATTGATGGCATATAGATATTTAATCAATGTGGGATAGGTGAAGATCCCACCTCTAGGACCCCCAACTATCTTGTGTATGGGTCCCCATTCAACATGGGAAGGTAGTCAGAATTTTCCCATTAATTAAAAAAAATTATTGGGTGCATTTCAACCCAGAGACTTTTTTGGGACCTTTTACACACCATTGACATATCCTATCAATATGCAATCAAAGTATTTGATGTATCAACCACTTTAAAGTACCAAGAGGTAACAGTATGTTCACACGGTGTAATTGAGCTGTAGTACAGCTGAAACGTGTCCCGCAATTACAGTAATTCATAGCTTTCATAGAGAGCTATGAATTACCCTCCCATCTTCCCTGACACACAATACGCTAGTATTGTATGCCAGGAGAAAGAAGTGACATGTCACTTCTTCTCAGCGTTTGCGCGTTGTGGATTATAGAAGTGAATGGGGTCTTTGCTTTAGAAGTACGCGCTTCTAAAGCACCAGGTGTATTGCAGCGCATACAATGCGTGCCGGAATACACTTTGTGAACATACACTAATACTAATTGACGTTAAAGGGGTTGTCTCATCTCAAAGTTTCATAGGATGCATGCATGAAATAATGCTGCTTGATTCTGTCATTTCCTGGTCAAGCGGTCTGGAATTAGCATATGAGCTCTGTCTATTCAGACCTCTGCTAATTAGATAAATCTCCTGCTGTCAGGACCAGGGAAGCTCTGGAGTTTAAGTAAACAGCAGTAATCACCTCTTTTGTCTGAAAGATCAGAAACAAGTTCTCACTATCCAGAGTTCTGTCCTGCTCAACCTGTGTGATGACATCACTCCCTGCTATCAGGTAGAACAAACAGCAGGGGGGAGAAGTACACAGGTCAGTCACTTGGGGAACACGAGAGAGCACAGAAGGTGATAAAATCACTTGTAGTTCCTTAACAAAAAAAGATGAACAACACAATATATTTGGAAAACCTCTTTATTTAGTGTTCCCTAAATGTTGAAAGCTGATCTTTGTAACGAGACAACCCCTTTAATGTTTTCCAATTTTTTAAGGCATCCCTTCAGGTTTTAACTGCAATGGAAATAAAATGACTAATTTAATCTGAAGGGGAACCTGTCAGGTGGTTTGTGCTACCTTATATGACAGATATGATAGAAGAGAGAAGCTCTGCTTCAGTGGAAGTCCTGCTTACCCCACCCACATACAATAATTGACATCTTTCCCTGTGTCAATGTGTGTACAGAGCAACCTGTCAATCACTTGTATTGGTGGGTTAAGCAGGGCTTTCACTTTCTCTTTTTGTGTTCTGCTTTTACTCAGAAATAGTGCTTTAATGCCTATGAATCTATATATCACAGAGCTTAGCTTTTCTCCATGTATCACACCCTGCTCTCAGATAGGGCAAACATAACTTTAACTTAGTTTATAAGACAGCGTTTGTATATAGTCGCTGTATTGATGCATTTTTACTTCATCCAATTATTTTTCTATCTTCTTACATTATTGAGGGAAAAAGTCAATATTATCCAATTAATTGGGTATAAAGAATAACATATTTGATTTAATTTAGGATTGTAAAGGGCTATAAGTTGTAGTTTACAATGCTAAGATTTTCCCGGGACACTTCCACTGTTTGTACTCACACAGTTTAAAAAAAAATCATATTTAGGAACAACACATTTAAACGCCAATGAAAAGAGTTTCCTGTGAAGAATTTAAACAATACATCCACCATGTCCTGAACTCCCAAGGAGCTTAGTGCATTTCCTCTAGTTCTTTATCAGCCCCAAAATAAGTAAAAGAGGCTGTGCCGGCACACACCTTTTCCACATGATAATTAAACCCGCCTTGTTGGTAAAAAGAAAAAAATATGGGACAATGTAAGGGGGATGTCCCTAGAGAAACCCTGAAAATCCATCGAGCCGAAACTCTTTTTGTATCTGTTCCTTATCCTGCTCTCAGGTAAATTGTGATCTCATAAATGTATGTATGATACAAAGCTGTGCCTCTGATGTTACTGCATTGTATGAAGACCAATTTGGATGTCACTAATGTTGTGACCTTGCTAAGTAAGAGTATGCATGAAATTTAAGTTACTTGGCGTATAGCCCAACATAAAAGGATCACCTTTTTACATTATTGTAAAATACAATGTATTAATATGGGCAAAGTATAACTTAAATATTAGTAATATCTATGAAAGCCTGAGCTCTTCTGACATGTACTTTGAATATTCCTTCTTTCTTTGTTATGTGCACTTAAAAGTAACCAAGATGCCTATGATTTACTCTCATCGTAGCATTTTGCAGGTGAAAATAATACTAAGGACTCTCTCCGCTCTCCCCCATACAGTGCTACAAGAAATTGGGAGTGTATTTCTTAGCACAAATATAACGCACATATTCAATTATAGATAAAAAAATATATTTACAGTTTTACTTTTTATATTTTTGGGGATTTATAAAGTTTTTGTTTGTTTTCTTGCTACAAATTCACATTTGCCGTTTTTTTTCTTTTTCAGCATACTCACTATTTTTAAACGACGAAATCCAAAATGAACTTTGCCATGCATTATTTAGGTTAAGTTATAAAATCTATAAAGGGAAAAATGAGGTATAGAAAACTTAACTGACAACTAACTCACTATAAAAGCTATCTATACCTCTAATGATATTAAATTTACCAAAAAATTCTAAACTTCCCAGTAGATAACAATGGGCTTAGTGTAATGTTGCATATGGATGTATGAACATTTGAAAAGCGTAAAACTCATTTTTGCTTTTCTTTTTTTATGTTTTGATACAGCACTCTGTGAACAAACCAGCTCTTTAGCAATGACCTTTTTTGGTTTTACCCTCCTTGTGGATGGTGTCAATAACTGTCTTCTGAACAACTGTCACCATTTAAAAGCTTAGAAAACCTTTGGGGTCTGACATATTACCAAAAACTACAAAGCCACAGTTACAGCCAATGGCTGGTGGATACACTGAATACCAGCAACAAGCATTCTGCAGCACAAGGGCCAGAGACGCCTGCTGCTGGAATCAGTGTATCCACCAGCCATTGAGCTGTAAGTGTGGCTTTGTAGTTTTTTGGTAATTTTTGTCCCATTTTTCTGTGGTGGTGTCTGACATATTGACTCAACAATATTGACCTTTCTCACATTATTTTTGTTTTCTGATATACTACATTTTGGGTTTTCATTATTTGTAAGCTATAATTATTCACATACTGTATTTTTTTTTTTTAACCATAAACTTTTTATTGGTCAGATATAAAGTAGTACAAACAGAATACAGTATATGTCATTGTAAGACCAAATTTCAACTTTTATCCCCAAAAACACAACCCAGCCCACCTCCCAAATCCATCTCCAGATTCAGAGCAGTAAAATATCCATTACAATCACATAGCAATGCAATATTAATTTAAAAGTCAGTTCTTTTCACAATAAAAATTGGACCTGGGTGTCGGACGGCCTCCATCCACACAACTGCCATAGACACAGTCCCAGGAACCTCTACACCGAGATTTCCAACACCCTCTGCCTAACTAAGTTCGGTGCAGCAAGACCAGAAGTATCAAGCCATTTAGCCCATATTTTATTATACTTAAGTTTGGCCCATCTCTTATAATACACCCCTCTCTCCAGAGCAATCAGCCAGTTCACTTTAAATTAAAAAACTCCTGTGCTGACAGATTCTGCATCCAGCCACTTTGTCGCTATTAATTTCCTCCCATAAATAAAATCTAGAAATGCATTTCTCAGCCTCTGAAACCGTTA
>JAODAL010071965.1:0-15316 GCA_025379985.1 Phyllomedusa bahiana
TTATGGTAATTACATAGCGCCTGCAGCACTTTGTAATGTGCTCGATCTCGGGGGCAGGGCGCACTAGAACCGCAGCGAAGCTACATATTTTTAGCTTTGCTATGGCATTTCTAGGCGCATAACTGCTGGAACAGGTATACCATTTTCAAAGTGATATACCTAATCCGAACTGTCGCCCGAGCGCTAGAATGCGCCTGATTTATGACCCGCCATAGAGCGAGTTCATAAATCAGTTGCATTCTGGACTAATGTTAGGTGCATGAAATTTGCCATTCACATGCCAAATTTCATGCGTGTCACCGTATATAGCATATAACATTCACCAGTTTGGCTCTTACTGGTGGTTTTGCCTGTTATATTTTCTTCCTTTTCAGAATTAATGGAGAAAAATACCACAAATGCTAGAACTTGCGGTGGCTTAATGCAGCATAGTCTTCAATAGCAACGCTATGAAATTTGGTTATACTGTGCATTAAGCCAGGGCAAGGGCAAGCATTAAGCATTTACACACATTGGAGTTGTTTATACAGCTGTATTTGTTCCTTGCATTTTCTCCATATATTTTTGGCCAAGAAGGACATTGGAAGCATAAAGGTTTTCATTCAGTTTTATCAAAATGTAAAATAAGGTCTTGTTTTTGTGAAAACGAATACACAATGTAATGACACAGGTCAAGTTAAAATTTATTTTATTGGCACTAAGAGATAATGACTGGTGGCATCTCAGAAAAAAATTATACAATGTGTCCAAATAGACCATTTTCTACAGAGGGACAATATGTGTAGTCCACACTAGAAAATAATTTTCTTTACCTTTGCTATCCACCCCAAGGAAACAACTTTAGTTTTACATTCGGGAAGAAAGAAGTAGCTTGAACATTAAAGTTCACAATAAAGAAGTAGGTTTAACATTGTTATCTGCTCTGCATGATTAGTTGTAATCACCTCAACAGGAAACAGTAGCACTCAAGGGCACTGCAACCCTGTCTTAGGGAAAACTGTCAACTGGAGGTGGTGCTTATGAGGCTCTTTCAAGCGCATAGTAGGGCAGAACATCCAAAGATTGTCCTTCATATAAACTCTGGTAATTGCTATTTCTTTCTTCAGCAGGGAGCATCTGCAAAAAAAGGGGTGAGGGCATTTGGGGTCAAACGCATACATGTACAGTAAAATGGATGTGGAGCGGTTTGGATCACAGGTGACCCCATGGATAATAAACCAAGCAAGCCTGCAAAGCTATTTCTCTACAACAAAACTTTCCTCAGCTGGGAAGTCTCAGGGGTCAACTGGAGTTTCTTTTGACTGTATGCAGGAGACCAACGAGCTCTTCCACACCTAATCCACACCATCTTCTCCCTCCTGCAGATGAGAATGTCTGCCTGCCACAATGGCAATGCATTTCCTAGGACCTTTCCCAAATTGGACAATAAGGATAGGTCTCAAATTGGGCAGTACCACCCCTTTTCAAGAGGAAGCACTGATTATGGAAATGTGTCTGTATACCTACTACTTATCTGTTCGAATAAGCCACAGTGCCCAGTGGGAAATAACTACAGCCCTGCACCCTGTCAGCGCTGGGTGGTTACAGTAATGAAGCCTCCCTTGTCCAGCAATGGGGATGTCCGGAGTCTAAGAGAATCCACATGGTATGGTTAGTCCTTTCAAATAAAAAGAATCTTGAGAATTTGTGATCAGTGATGGAAACTTTCCACATTTAGGAGCACATGTATGAAAACTGTTTAGGTCTCAAATTCACTTTGTTGCCCATAGCAACCAATCAGAGTGCCCATTTCATTTCATATAGTGCTCTGGAAGAATGAAAGTGGTGCTCTGATTGGTTTCTATGGGCAACAAGGTGAGTTTTAGACCTAAACAGTTTTCATACATGTGGCCCTAATGTGTGTTTTTGAAGGGAGTGATGGGAAATTTTAAGCACAAGCAAATTTCAAGTTTCAAACACAAATAAAACATCATTTTGAGTTTATATTTGATCGATATCAACAGACATTATCCAATTTATAAAGCAAAGTCAATGTTCTGAATGGGAAATTAATTGCTGCTGTAAAGTATTTTGTTTTCTTATTCTCAGTTTTGTGCGCTACAACATGTAATTTTCAAACTCTGAATTCTAATGATCCAGTTTATTTATGTAACAATCTGAAAGCAAACAAATGTCTGTATATCTGAAATTTAGGGTTTGTACTTTTGTGGAATTCCCTTTAAAAAAAAAAAAACAGTCACATACCAATGTCATTTAGACAGTTTGAATTTAGTTAAAGGGATGTTCCCACCATAGACTTTGATGGCATATAAACAAGATATGCAGTCAAAGTGTGACCTGCATATATCTCAGGAACAGGCCCCTGAAAGTGTTGGCTCAGAATGGAGAGTTGGTCGTGCTTGCACACAACTCTCTTTATTCTGTTCTATGATAGTCCGAGTACAGACAAGCAGCCCATCGATATAACATCAAAGTCTATGGTATAAACACCCCTTTAACTCTTCTTACCATTCAACTGCACATGCGACTTGGTGGTTACAGTTCTCAGATGAGGCCCAAGAGTGAAATGGTTACATTCATGCTAGTTGAAACTATTGCTTGAACGTTCTAGAAATACATGAACAGGATAATCATATATATATAATGCTCAGCACACAGTTATATTAGGGGAAGGGGTATCTAAGCCCTTATTGTACAAGTAATGAAAGATCCACAGCACACACAAGCATTGGTTTCAAGTGAATTATATTATACGGTGTGAAAAAAATACATACAGTCCATACAATTCAAATATTTATAATTGTTGTTAAAGAGGGGTGAGGGGATAGTGAGGGAATAGTGTTGGAAAAACAGAAGTATAGCATAGCGAAGAGGGGAGAAGACGAGGGGAAAAAAGGGAAGGCTAGAGAGGGAGAACATAATGTCTGAAGAATGCTGCTTACCACTTAGAGATCAGAAATAAGGATGGATTTGTAATGGCACATTGTAGGTGTAGTGGTATCAACATGAGAGACAGAACAAGCTAGAATGAGATGGTAAACTGACCAGAATATGGATATTGTAATGGGCAGTAGAAAGGAAAAGAGGATAATAAAAGGTTATGTTTAGACAGGATGAAGGATACAGTAAATTGTATAGCATAGGTATAGAGTAGGGCAGTGTCAGCTCTTACCAGTAGCTAGAAGGTACTTTGAGGCATAGGGAGCACGTCCACCTCCATTCCTATCTATTAGACACTATTTCTTCTACTCCTCCTATGTTCATACATCCTTTGTCCATGATATTTATACCCATATCTCTATATGTTTCCTTTGCTGTAAGACTAAGGTCACTAAGCAATCAAAACATCACAACAATTTCTAATCACCAGACCCCTTGGGATCCCTTAACAACAATTATCAATATTTGAATTGTGGGGACTGTTTATATTTTTTCACACTGTATACAACTGAATTCCAATGCTTATGTGTGCTTTGAATCTTTCATTACAACATTAACAGGAACATAAACATTTTCAGAAATATAGAATCTGTTTTTGGTCCCTATTCTCATCACATGAGCCCCTCACAGACCTGTTAGTTCATACTGGTCTTTATCAGTTCCACATATCCGAGCATCTGTCTCTTTGTTTCCATCCCTGTTGTTAAGACCTCTACCCTTAGCATTGCCTCCCGTTAAGATACCACCCAGCAGGCAAAATACTGGCTACTACTGGCTTCAGTGGGATAGGCTTTACTATTTGGACTCTACTTTCAGGCTCCCCCTTTCACTAAATGTAGGCCACATTAGAACTGTTGAAGCGGTGTTTCTCATGTCTCATAATATTCCCCCCAAAAAAGTGGCCATATTACTCCTAGAAAGAAGTCAAATTTTCACTTTTAGAGGTTGTCCAGTGGGAAAAAAAAAATCCTAAATGGGGATAGACTGTGGAAAAAAGTTATACTTACCTACCTGTCCTCTGCTGCTGTCACTATGAGCTCCCTGGGACCCGCTCTTCTTCACTTACAAATTTTCACCTTACAGACAGAGGAGGATCACATTCAATTCACTTACAATAAAGAGAAAGTCTCTCCTTTGTGTTGGAATGAGAACCCGGAAAACAAGAGCTTCAGAGCGGTGAACTGGTAGATAACTTTTAATTTTTTTTCACAGCCTGTCCCACTTAGGATTCATTTTTCTCCACTTGACAACTCCTACTTAAATACACATGATGTATCCATATGTCATGATGCCGGTAGGTTATATTACCTCTGTAATCCCGCTACATAGAAGGCTTGTGTCAGCTGCTAATTGCAGCTGACATCTGCTGATAATGGCAGTGAATAGAGTTGTCTTCATTCCCCCAATGTTTAACCCCTTAGATACTGTGTTGATCGAGGCCCTATAGTTTAAATGAATGTGAAACAGTGCCGCGCACTTTTTCTCACTCTTCTCAGCATCTTTGTGGCAAGAACGCACACTGCCAATTAGTAAACATGGTGTCTAGAAGCCTTGTGGAGGTTTCCATCGCTGCCATATCTGACATATACTCACTTCCTGCCCTCAGCAGGAAATGGTAAAACCACCATCTTCACCCTTCACCCTTCTGCATTGTTTATAGAATGCAGAAGGGTGTACTAATGTTTGTGCCCCTTAAAATGTTTTAAAGTATAAAAAAATAAAAACTATTAAAAGTTCAAATCGTCCCCCTTTTGTCATTTAGCAAATAAAAAAAAAAATATATACTCGAGTGTAAGCCGACCCGAATATAAGCCGAGGCACATAATTTTACCATAAAAAACTGGGAAAATTTATTAACTTAAGTATAAGCCTAGGTAGGAATTGCAGCAAGTGATGCCCCTTCATTAACTAGGACAGACAGCCATAGCAAAGAGCATCAACTAGAGGATTTGGTGCCACCATGTATGAAATGATTGATCCATTAATTAGCCAGGTAGAGCTGTCCCTGTAATTAGCTAAGTAGAGCTGTCCCCAGCAATTAGCCACATTACACACATACAGCTCAGCTACATGTACATTACACACACACAGCTCTGCTGCAGGCACATATAACATACACATACACAGCTCTGCTTCAGCTCATCCAGCAATGATCACAACCAGCCAGCAGAATTCTGCATACATGGAGCAGCATCACATGATTCCCCCCCCACTGTTCAGCGTGTACTTCTAAGCACAGGGGGACTGGCAATTCACTTCCATCATCAGTAGCGCGTAAGCGCCGCAAAGTAGTGACATGTCACGCCAGAGGAGATGGACGTAATTCATAGCTCTCTATAAGAGCTATGAATTACCATAACTGGGGGTCATGTGTCGGGCGCATTGAAGCACAAATACGCAGCGAAATGTGCCCTGTAACTACACCGTGTGAACATACCCTAAAAGTCAATTTTATTAAACCATTGCATCATTTATCCAGGTTGCTGAACCCCTCTTGAAGAAAAAAAATTCCAAACACCACACTTGCTTTTTTTGTGTGGTCATTTCATGTTCTCTTAAAAAGTGGAATAAAAAGTGATAAAAAAAAGTCGCATCTATTGTATCCTATAATGGTACCAATAAAATGTACACTTCAGCCCACAAAAAATGCAACAGCACTCAGGTCCATGGGTGGAAGTAAAAAAAGTAATTGGTCGAAAAAAAAAATAATGCTGTAGCGCAATTTAAAAAAATAGGCACATAACAAAAAACCCTACTTATTTGGTATTACTGGAATCGTATTAACCTGCAGAATACAACCAACATCTGATTTATACCAAAGAGTGAATGCCATAAAACCCACCCCTCATCTGCAAACTTGGCTCAATTCCCTTTTGCTTTTTTACATTTTGCTGCACTTAGAATTTCTTTGCGGTTTCCCAGTATGTTCTATGGTGCACTCAATGACACCATTAAAAAGTACATCTTGTCTCGCAAAATTAAAGCCCACATATGTCTATGTAGAAGGACATATGGCTCTTGGAAGGTAAGTAGGAAAAAATATAGAGCCTTATTATTATGACTAGCTGTCAGGAATGGGTTAAAGAGGTTGGCCATAATTTTGAAAAATTTTCTGCTGCTCAGGAGAGGTAAAAAATAGAAGAAAAAAAAAAACCTTGAAGAGAACTTGTCAGGTGTCTTAGGCTACCTTATTTGACAAAGGATGTGACAGAGGGAGAGAAGCTGAGCTGTGTTATATGTAGGTTTATGTGATTTGAAGCAGGATTTCCGAGTAAGAATCAGAGTAAATCCTGAGCAAACTTTGTAAGAGACAGTGAAAGTTATGTTTACCCTGCCCACAGGCAGTGATTAATGGCTTTCCCTGTATCAGTGTGTGTATAAACAATTTTTTAATTACTGTATGTGGGCGGGGTTTGTTGTTTGGTAATTTCACACCCCCAAAAAATTGAAATAAAAAAAAGTTGCAAAATGGTACCAACAAAAAGTACACTTCAGCCTTCAAAAAAAAGTCCTTACTTCCAGAAAGTGGTGCTGCAGTGCAAATTTAAGATGTAGAGTATGTTTTTATTTTTTTAAAAGTACTTAAACAAATGAAAACCCAACATATTTAGTATCATCAGAATTGTTCAGACCTGCAGATTAAAGATAACATAACTTATATCAAAAAATGAATGTCATAAGAACAAAACCCTCGCAGACAAATGTTTTTTTTTTTTTTATTTCATCTCACAATTTTTTTTTTGTTTTCCCAGGACATTCTATGGTATGCTCAATAGTTAAAAATTACATCTTGTCCCACAAAAACAAGCCCTCATAAGGATTTAAAAATAAAAAAGTTATGGCTCTTGGAAGAGCCATAAAATTATGACCATGTGGCGGGAAAGGGATAAAGAAACATAGCCAACCAGAAGTTGTAAGGGATTAGTAATTATTGCTTTCCAGAAACAACTTTGCTCCTGTCCCTGCATCTAGTTTTGTAGCTCAGTCTAATTTAAGTTAATAAGGCTAATGTACAACAGCCTATGGACAAGAGTGATGCGGTTTTTAAATTGTCATAAACTGCCATTGCTAATTGCACTTATAATACTTTGATGGTATATCCTAGTGATATGTCATCAAAGGCTATGGTGGGAACACACCTTTAAATTAATATGGCCAACAATGCTTCTTTCTTCACCAATAGTATCACAGCAAAAAACAAAAAACAATTCTCCCAGAATCAAATGATAAACTTATGCTGGTTGGATATGTTTCATGTTGTTTGTTAAAATACATTTGATATCTTACATTGCAGATAAAATATATTTATACCATTATTAAATCTCATAGGACTGAATCACATTTTTATTCCCTGCTTTGTAGCTCAGTTATTGTGAAGTTGGACAGCTCCCTTCTGCTCAGATCTAGTGCTTCACTCTGATTTACACTTTACCCCAGGTTCGCATTTCCTAAGTGAATATAACTGATTATTCTGCTATAGGAACTAATGAATGTAATCTGATTTCATGGACAGGTAAAAACCCATGAACCTTACCATCACATATCATGCTATGTGCCTTACTTACACAATAACTGCCTATTTTATATTCTACATAAAAAGTAATACCATTGCTTTTCGATTCTCTGTTCTTGTAATGTATTTAATCATTAGCTAGCTTTATTTATTTTCTTTATTATTTTTTTTTTTTTAGGGGGGCATAATTTATGTGTTTAGGTAAAATATACCAGCCAGGAAGAATTTTTTTTGCTATCACATAGGCGGCAGGAATAAAATTTGGCGTTTAAACGCCAAATTTCATGCGCATAATAATAGCCTAGAATGCGCCTGATTTATGAGCCCACTCTAAAGTGGGTCATAAATCAGGTGCATTCTAGCGCTAGTACGACATTTCTGGCTCAGGTAAACCACTTTGAAAGTGCTCTACCTGTTCCAGCAGTAATGCGCCTAGAAATGCTGTACTGAAGCTATAAATCTATAGTTTCGTACGGTTCTAGTGCGACCCGCCTCCTGCACACGCCCCCGAAATCAGGCACATTACAAAGTACCGCGGGTGCTCTGTAATGCGCCTGATAATGTAGCGAACGGGGCTGCGACTGATATTGGGCTGAAAAGACACCAGATATCAGACACAGCCCCGTTCAATGTCACAGATAATGTCACAGACAAAAAATTGCTTCCAAATATAAAACTAAAAAAGATTTCTGAGTGGGTGCATATTGACCATAGCTTTCAGTTTAAGTGTTTATTTTAGGGTATGTGAACCTTTGCAATCTGTGTTTTTATTGCACCTAAAATTTAAAATTAAATATATTTGCAATTTGTCTTGATTACAAATATCATATTCTTTTTTTTGTCTACAGCTCCTATACAGATCAATTTGTCTCCAATGCTTGTGTACTTTAAACCTTGAGTCTTATCTCCATCTGTCCTCTACTTACCAAATGTGACACAATCCTTTAACTTTTTACCACCACAGCCAGTTTTGACCTTTAGGACAGAGCCCTATTTTTAAAATCTGTGACACTTTATGTGGGAATAATTTATTGATACTTTTACTTATCCAAGTGATTCAGAGACTGTTTTCTCATGACAAAATGTGCTTTAAGTTAGTAATAAATGTTGGTCCATACAAGGCTTATTTGTGAAAAATATCAAAATATGGAAAAAGTTGCCACTTTCAAAGTTTATAAATTTCTGTGTGTAAAACAGATAATTAAAACAGATATTATTGTTTATTACTAGCATCTACCCATATTTCTACTTTATTTTGACATCATAAATGTCTTTTTATTTTTTTCTGATATTAGGCTTATAAATTTTTAAATGTGCAATTTTTCACATTTTGAAGAAAAGTTGCAACACAGGTTTTCTTAATGGCCAGTCCAGTTCTGATGCTGCTTTCGAGGACCTGTATGTTAGACACCACCATAAATGACTCCATGTAAGAAACTGCGCCCATTAGGCTTATTTGTCCGCGGATTGGCGCCGTACTCCGCGCCGGATTTGCGCTGCAAGTATGGCGCCAATCCGTCGGAGAAATTTACGGTTAATTCACTGCTCTCATAGGAACAGTGGATTCCGTCGCTCCTCCCCGTCGGCAATCCGCCGCGGGGTGGAGGGAAGTGCAATGCACATTATTTTAGGGCGGTACGGGGCCGTAATATAATGCATTGTCTATGGGCCGGGGACGGCGCCCCGCCGCGCTCCGGCCCCGCCCCCATCCCGCCCCTTTATTCACGCCGGATTTGCGAGCGCAATCCGCTCACAAATCCACCGTGAATAAGCCGTGTGAACACGGCCTTAGAGTATTCAAAACAGTATTTAGAAGTTTTTTATTCCTCTAGGTGTTTCACAGGAATTAAAGCAAAGTAGAGGTATAATTTCAAAATTTCACTGTGTTTGCTGATATTCTGGAACACAGTAGATAACGGGGAAATGCAAATCAATATTGATTCCCTTGATACTGCCATTTTCAGAAATATGCTATATGTTGCCCTAGTACACTATTTGATTTGGAATTTGGGGTGTCTTTTTTTTTTGGATTTTTTTTAGGACCATTTCAGGTTTGTAGATACCCTGAAACGACCTCATTTTGAAAACTATACATGTAAAGAATAAATACAGGGGTGAAGTAAGTGTCATGGGGGCTGGTGCGGTTGCCGTCGCCCCCCGCGACCGCCTTCCTGCCCGCAGGGGGTCCGGCGCGGGTGCCGCGGCCGCCCGCAACCATCCCCCTGCTGCCCGGGCCCCGGCGCCTGCTCACTTACCCGTCCACGCTCCTGCTTGTCCCGGCCGCCGCACGCGTAACCGCTGCTTAGGGCGCACGCGCGACGGCTGGTCTGGATTTAAAGGGCCAGCGCACTGGTAATTAGTCAATTGCCGGCCGCTGGTCCTATATAAAGTATACGCCCCTGCATTCTCTGCCAGATCGTTGGTGTGCATTGGCTTGTCTAAAGAGAGTTTGGAGTTCTGTTTGATTACCCGTGTACCAGTCCGTTCCGCTACGTTTCTTGACCTTGCCTGTTTGCCGCCTGCCCTGACCGTCTGCCCATCTCTGACCACGAACCTCTGCCGCCTGCCTGACCTTCACCTGTCCCCGACTACGTCTCTGGATTACGATTCTGTACCACCAGTACCCCGGCCCCCAAACGCAAGCAAGTCACGTCAGGGGTAGCGACCTGGCAGCCCCACGCCGCAGCAAGTCCATCCCGCTTTGCGGCGGGCTCTGGTGAATACCGGGGGCTACTTAGACTCCGCTCCCTGGCGTGGCTTAACTACCATCGCTTGCGGTGGTCCAGCGAATCCACCAACCCGTTACAGTGCGATCTGGCCATGGATTCCAACAGGGTACCTCTGCCCGAGCTCCGAGACATCACGACGGCCATCGCCAAGCAGAGGCAGCATATTGACCAGCTCGTGGCCATGATGCAGAGCCTTGCGGCCCGTCTACCTCTGCCTGCAGCTGCTGCCGCCACGCCAAGAACCAGTGCTCCTGCAGCCATGGCACTACCTGCTCCTGCACCGGGACCTTCTCTGCATCTGCCGCTCCCCTCACGCTATGATGGGGGACCCCAAGAAGTGCCGTGGCTTCATCAGTCAATGCTCCATCCACATCGAGATGTTGGGGCATCAATTCCCTACCGAGTGGGCTAAGGTGGCCTTCATAATTAGCCTCTTATCGGGGGAAGCCTTGGCCTGGGCCCCTCCGCTATGGGACAGAGGAGATCCGTTGATGGCAAATCTGCAAACCTTCCTCTAGGGGTTCCACACGAGGAACCTGGCCGCACCTCCTCTGCTGCCGAAGCTCTGCTCCGTCTCCGTCAGGGCACTCTACTGTGGTCAGTACTCCGTGCTTCCGCACCTTGCCTCAGAGCTGGACTGGAACAATGAGGCTTTGGTGGTGACTTTCTGGCAAGGCCTTTCTGGGCGTATTAAAGACGAGCTCGCTGGTCGGGACCTGCCATCCACTCTGGACGAACTGATTCGGTTGGCCACCCGAATCGACATACGGTTTGCTGAGCGACAAGAGCTCGGCCTCCAACGGGAGGTGGCCCGACCACGCCGGCTACCTCGTCTGGCTCCCGTTTTCCAACGACCTCCACGTCCTCCGCCAATGCTTCCTGAGGACGAACCCATGCAGGTCAAGAGAGCCCACTTGACCCAGGAAGAACGCTCACAGCGTCGCCAGAGGCAGCTGTTCTTCTACTGTGGCGGTTCTGGCCACTTCATTGGGGACTGTCCAGTGCGCCTGGGAAACTCTCGCACCTAGGGCTCGCAGGAGAGGCATCACTAGGTGTCGGTGCGGCCTCTCCCCGTCTCACCATTCCCGTACTCTGTGGAATTTCGCCGGACAGCACCTTTCAAGCCACCACCTTCGGGGTCCGCTGGAAATTTTGTGAGCCAAGCTCTGGTGTCCAAATTTCATCTCCCGGTGACCCCTCTGCAGAAGCCTATGTTCGTCTCCTCTGTCAGTGACGAATGCCTAAAGGACGCTATTCGGTTCTGCACTGCACCCCTCACCTTGCAGATTGGCGCCCTAAAACAAAGGGGACTCTAAGACTTCTCGTTTTTGGGCCCCGTTCCTCTTCTGAAATTCTCCTGGGGCCCCCCTTGGTTGCAAGAGCATGCTCCGACCCTAGACTGTAACACCGGGCGAGATTATCCATTGGGGCCCCACGGCCACTCGCGATGCCTTCCTGGGGCTCCGTCCAGCTCCACGGACCGCCTCTTTAAAACCTACGAAGCCTCTGCCGGTCTGCCCACTCCTTACCAGGATTAGCTGACATCTTTTCTGAAAGACAGGCTGAAACTTTCCTCCGCACGGGCCGTTCGACTGTCCTATTGACCTGCAACCCGGTAGTACTCCTCCCCGAGGCAGAGTCTATCCTCTTTCTGTCTCGGAGACCAAGGCGATGACGGAATATATCCAAAGGGGAATCTCCGTAAAGGCTTTTACGCAAGTCTTTTCCCCGCCTGCGGGGCCGGTTTCTTCTTTGTCGAAAGAAAGATGGAACTCACCGGCCCTGTATCGATTATCGGGACTCAATAAAATCACCATAAAAAAATCGATACCCCCTGCCTCTGATCTCGGAGCTGTTTGATCGCCTGCGTGGCGCAAAAATTTTTTCCAAGTTGGATTTACGCGGAACATACAACTTGATTCGTATCAGTGAAGGCGACGAATGGAAGAGGGCCTTTAATACCCGAGATGGCCACTTTGAATATCTCATCATGCCGTTTGGCCTCTGCAACGTTCTGGCGGTGTTCCAGAACTTCGTCAAAGAGACCTTCTGCGACCTTCTCTACGTCTGTGTAGCCACCAGTTATATGCCAAACTGGAGAAATGTTTGTTTGAACGCACCTCGTTGCCCTTCCTAGGGTAAATCGTCTCGGATCAAGGTCTCCAGATGGATCCCTCTAAGCTTTCAGCGATTTTTGCAGTGGCCTCCGCCAGTGGGTTCTCCGGTCCATCCAGCGCTTTTTGGGGTTAGCGAACTACTACAGACAGTTCGTCCCGCAGTTCTCCCCACTGGTGGCCCTTATGAAGAAGAATGCTAACCCCAAGTCCTGGCCTCCAGAATCCCAAGAAGCCTTTGATCGTCTTAAAGCAGCATTCGCTTCAGCTCCTGTTCTGTCTCGCCCGGACACACAGCGTCCGTTTGTCCTAGAAGTGGACACCTCCTAAGTAGGTGCCGGCGCTATCCTTCTTCAGAAGTCCTCCTCTGGGAGACTGCTTACTTGTGGCTTCTATTCCAAGACCCCTTTACCCCCGCCGAACGAAATTACAATATCGGGATCGCGAAAATACTGGCCATAAAAGTTAGCCTAGAAGAAAGGCGTACTTGCTGGAGGGGGCTCGCCATCCCATCGAGATCTTCACCGATCACAAAAATCTTCTTTATCTCCAGTCTGCTCAACGACTGAATCCTCGACAAGCCAGGTGGTCGCTCTTTTTCGCCCGCTTTGATTTCCTCCTTCACTTTCAGCCAGCTGAGAAGAACGTCAGGGCGGACGCCCTCTCTAGATCCTCGGACACTTTGGGCCTAGAGCCGCCTCTGCAGCACATAATTCCTCCAGAACGTCTCCTCACGGCGGTCCCCGTGGATTTTTCAACATCTACCTCCTGGGAAGACCTAAAGTCCGTCCTGCATGCGGCCTCGAATCCTTAAATGGGGACATTCCTCCCCGAACAGTGGTCATCCTGGAGTACATAAGTCTCTACAATTAATCTCTCGCTATTACTGTGGCCCACCCTCGCTCAAGATGTTAGAGACTTTGTCCTGGCCTGTACCTCCTGTGCCCGTAACAAAGTCCCTCGTCTCAGACCCGCCGGGTCTGCTTCAGCCTCTCCCGGTGCCAGAAAGACCTTGGTCCCATATAGCCATGGACTTTGTTATAGACCTCCTGGCCTCCTCTGGTAACACGGTCATTTGGGTGGTGACCGATAGATTTGCGAAGATGGCTTATTTTGTTCCCAAGCCCGGGTTACCCTCTGCTCCTCAGCTGGCCCAGCACTTTTTCTACCACATTTTTCGGTTACACGGTCTTCCGTTGCATTTCGTCTCGGATAGGGGGGGTCCAGCTTGTTTCAAGAATCTGGCGGGCTCTATGTGGTCAGTTGCAGATTCAGTTAGACTTCTCGTCTGCTTACCACCCTTAAACTAGGGCAGGTAGAGAGGGTTAACCAGGTTTTAGGTACCTACCTACGACATTTTGTATCCGCCCGTCAGGATAATTGGTCCGACTTCCTCCCCTGGGCGGAATTTTCATATACTTCTCTAGACTCGGAATCCGCTGGAGCCTCTCCTTTTTTTGTCGTGTTTGGGCAACATCCCCGCCTGCCTCTCCCTCTGGCTACCTCGTGTCATGTTCCTGCTGTGGATGCCCAGGTGCATGACATCAAGGCACTCTGGCAAGCCACACGACAGGCCCTTCTATGGTCCTCCGCTCGCACCAAGGTCCAGGCCGACAGGTACCGTAGACCTCCGCCCCTATTTAAGCCAGGTGAGTTTGGTTGTCCGCCAAATATATTCGTTTCAAGTTGCCCAGTTACAAGTTAGGCCCTAAGTATTTGGGCCCTTTTGTGGTACTTCGGCAACTAAACCCGGTGTCCTACAAGCTCCGCTTGCCTCCTACTCTGCGTATCCCGAACGCCTTCCATGTGTCTCTCCTCAAACCTGTGGTGCTGAATCGCTTCTCCCGTGGATCTGTCTCGCCTTCTCCTGTGGCCGACTCTGATAACATCTTTGTGGTCAAGGAGGTGCTGGCGGAGAAAACAGTGAGGGGGAAGCGTTTCTTTCTTATTGACTGGAAGGGGTTCGGGCCGGAGGAGCGCTCATGGGAACCTGAGGCTAATCTGTCATCTGACCTCCTCTCTAAATTCCATAAAAAGAGGGGGAGACCTAAAGAGGGGGGGTTCTGTCATGGGGCTGGGGCGGGCCGTCGCTCCGCAGGGGTCCGGCGCGGGCCCGGCCGCCCGCACTATCCTGCTGCCCGGCCCCCGCGCCTGCTCACTTACCGTCCACGTCTGTTCACGCTGCTCCTCCTTTCCGGCCCCCGGCCGGTCCCCCCGTGCTTAGGGGCCGGCCAGGTGGCGGGATTTAAGGGCCCGCAGGTTTTAGTAAAATTGCCGGCCGCGGGTCCAAAAAGTATACGCCCCTGCATTCTCGCCAGTTGGGGGTGCTTGGGTTTCTGGAGATTTGGAGTTCTTTTTTGCTTACCCTGTACCAGTCTTTTCCCTATTTTCCTGACCTTGCCTTTTTGCCGCCTCCCTGACCGCTCCCCGTCTAACCCGAACCTCTGCCGCATTTCCTAAACTCCTGCCTGTCCCCACTACGTCTTTTTGGATTTTTGTTCTGTACCACGCAGTTCCCCCGGGCCCCATCGAAGCAAGTCACGTCAGGGGGAGCGACCCCGGTAGCCTATGCCCCAGCAAGTCCATCCCCTTTGCGGCGGGCTCTGGTGAAAACCGGGGTACTTAGATCCGCTCCCGGTGTGGCTTAACTACCATGCTTGGGTGGTCTAGCGAATCCACCAACCCGTTACAGTGGTTTATTGTCCCGGGTGTTTTAAAAGGGTTTTTTTAGATTTGGTTGAGAAATGAAAAATTATTTTTTTCCAAAAAATGCAGCTTAGCTGAAAAAGTTTATTTTGCAAGGGAAATTTTAGAAAAGAAAAAACCCAATTGTGTTATGCTTTGTTTCGGAATACCCTCTATTAGGTATAAAAATGCTGTTTGGGCGCATGGGGAGGGGATAAAGAGAGGGAGTGTATTTGGGTTTTGGAAAATCAGATTTTGGGGGGTGCCCCCACCCATTTCAAAGCCCCCAAAATACCATACAGGTAAAACCTTCCAGAAGTCACCGCCCTTTTTTC
>JAODAL010071966.1:0-15316 GCA_025379985.1 Phyllomedusa bahiana
AAAATTTTTGGGGTTAGTTTTTGTCTGTATTTTACAGACTGTTTTTCTTTACACATTTTAAGCGAATGTACATAGTGTTCTATCCATGTTCTGATTACTATGCAGTTTCTGTATTCTGTCATACATTGTTGTATCTACTGATTATTTTTTCTCAATAAACTTGTTCTAAATGAGATGAATGAAATCATCGGATCACTGACTGATGTATTGTAAGATTGAGGCTCCTTAAGGGTTAATAACAGCATTTGTTCCTGAAAATCCATCCCAGAAAATTAATTACTGCCAACAGTCTGTTGTTTGTCATAAACTGTCCTCCTCTCTTGAATCCAGAAATGTCGTTTAAAAGTCCTGTATGAATTTATCAACACTTTTAAGAGTGGAAAACATGTCAAAGGGCTTAGAGATGACAACTAGAGATGGGCGAATTGATTCTAATGAAGTGGAATTCGTTTAGAATTTCAGGAAAACTTCGGTTCTGAACGAAGTCGAAGTTTGGGGACTTCGGGTGAACGAAGTGTGCTTTTCATTGATAAAATAGTTGCGAGCACATGGCGTTACATGGGGCAAAGAACTCTGGGAGGAAGAAGGCATAGCCTACATGACATGTCCCAGAGATGAAGCCAATCAGAGACCGGCGGGATTCTGCAAACGTCACGCACTATAAAGTCCGGGCGCAGACGCGGGGAGTTTCACACTCCTCTCACTGTACTGACAGGGAAGGTGCTGCTGCGGCTGATTGTGTTTAGCTCTTACTGAAGAACTGATTTTTATACAGCGATTTTTGTGGGGTGTCTCAGCTTGTCTCAGAGACTGCTTCTCTTAATATTCTATTTCTGATTTTTTGCGGTATTGGATCTGAAGTCCAGTGTGCGTCCACTGCAGCTGCATATACATTTTAATGCTATCTGCTCACAGCACATTGAATATCCAAGGGGGATCTAAGCCAGTTCCTGTTGTATTCATTTAAAGAAACAGCGTTTTTATAATACAAATACCACTTCATTTTTGGCTGCTCAATTCTTTTGCGCAAATTACATCCAGTGGTTAATTTAGCATTGTTTTTCTGCTGTGGTGACAAAAATAAACCGTCTTTTTCACCGCCAAAAAATACAATTTTCCTGTAGCATAATTCACGAGCGAAGGTTAATTAAAATTTTTTCTCTTGTTGTGTAGCGTAAAAAATATGCCATTGTAACACGCTACAAAGCTAGTAGTTTTTGGCTGCTCAATTCTTTTGCGCAATTTACATCCAGGGGTTAATTAAGCGTTGTTCTTCTGCTGTGGTGAATCCAAGAAACCGTCTTTTTCACCGCCAAAAAATACAATTTTCCTGTAGCATAATTCCCAAGCGAAGGTTAATTACAAGTTTTCCTCTTGTTGTGTAGCGTAAAAAACACGCCATTGTAACACGGTACAAAGCTCGTAGTTTGTGGCTGCTCAATTCTTTTGCGCAATTTACATCCAAGGGTTAACTAAGTATTTTTCTGTAGTTGTACTCAGTAAAAGAAATTTTCTTTTTCACCGCCACAGAAAAAATTTCTGTAGCATAATTCATATCCGAAGGTTAATTAAGCCTGTTTGTGCTTTTACATTCAGTAAAATACACAGAGTTTTTAAACGGCACATACAAGTCAATTTTTCCTGCCCATTTGTGGAGCGCAGTTTATGTCCAAAGGTTACCCAAGCTTCTTAGTGGGTTCATTTGGAGTCAAATACAGGGTGTGTATTTATCATATACAGATATCTTCATCAAACAGTGTCTGTACATTTTAGAACAAACAGTACGTCAGACAGAGAGGTGCAGGTTCTTCACCTGCGAGTGGCAGGGGCACAAACATTCCTGGAGCAGGCCCAGGTTGCAGCACAGAAAGGGGGACTTCGCAGCAGGGTCACTCGGTGAGGCCACAATCCCCGGGTGTCATCTAGCGGCCGTGTGCTGACTAGCAACCCAAGGGTTCTTAATTGGTTGACTAGGTCATGCACTTCCTCCCAGATGACATCTGACAACCCCAGCCAAGAGTCGGTGGGATCGTCAGACACAACCCTTAGTTGGTATGGCCGGAAAGCGGGTCAGCGGCCCTCACCTGTCTCAACCCGCCTCTGTCCCATCCGGTTCCCTCAGCCAGAGATCTACTATGTGGTCTGGGCTCAGCGCCACTATATAGCGAGATGAACAATTTGAGGAGGGCAGTCAGCAGATACTTGGCAGCGAAGAAATGGGGCCAATATCCCTTGTTTCTTGCAGTAGGCGGCAAAGTATAGATGTGGAGAGTGGCATGGGAGGTCATGTTGTGAGGGGTCAGCCTCTGCATACCAAGAACGATGATGAGGAAAAGCAGTGACGATGAAACACAAATTGATGATGATGTAGCCAAACCGCATTTGGGAGCCGGGTGAAGCAAGGGCTTCATCATCGACGGAGAAGAGGGCGTCAGCTTGCGTGTCAGGCAGCGGCGTAGCCAGCAAGTGGGTAGTGTGGCCGTTAGTCAGCAGGGTAGCAGCAGTGTGAGGTCGGGAGCCAAGCGGCCACGGGGTAAAAAACACGCTTCGCAGGTCAAGAAATTTAAGGGGACACAGGGGCTCAGCGAAGCAGCGGCGGCAGTAGTCACTCAGTGCGGAGCGTTGGCGGTAAAATCCGATACTCGGCGGTGTGGCAGTTCTTTGCTAACACACCGGAGGAGCCAAATATGGGTATGTGTAGAATCTGTGGGCAGAAAGTGAAGCGTGGCCAGGGAGTTAACATTGGCACCACGGCCCTGCGTCAACACATGCAGCGTCACCATCCGGTGGCGTGGGAGAAACGTGGCTCAGATGGGGTGGTCCATCCTGCCGCCGCAGCAGCAGCAGCGGCCAGTGGCACGCATGCAATTGTAGCCAGTCAAGGCTCCACCATCTCTGCAGAAGGTAGCTGTTTCTCTTTGACATCATCTCCCGGTCCAGATGCTCCTGCTCCTCGCTACTAGCAGTCGTTCAGCGAGGCGATTGCAAAGAGACAACAGTATGCGTCCAACCATCCTAAGGTGCAGCAGCTGACCAAGCTCCTGTCCAAGTTGTTGGTACTGCAGTCCCTCCCTTTCCAAATGGTGGACTCTGCACTATTTAGAGAACTAATGGCTTGTGGGCCCAGCCGAGATGGAGAGTTTTCCCAAACCGTAATTTTTTTTTCCAACAAGGCAGTACCAGCACTTCATAAATATGTAGAACAGACAGTGGGCCAGTCCTTGAGCTTATCGGTTTGTTCCAAGGGGCACGGCAGCGCGGACGTCTGGAGCTGTAACTGCGGTCAGGGCCAGTACATGTCCTTAACGGCCCACTGGGTGAATGTGCTTCCTGCCAGGCACACCAACAACTTTGGGCAGGAGAACGCCGCTTTCTCCTCCACGTTGTCAAACTGCGGCTCCTGCGCCATGTCCGCCTCCTCCTCCTCCACCACCACACCATCTCAGCCTCCACAATACTGCTCCATCATACCACCTGTGTAGGGCAAAAGTGGTGTCACGCAACTCTTTCACCTGGGTTGCCTCGGCGAACGAAGTCCCCACAGGGGAGGAACTGCTCCGCGTCATGCAGCAAGAAATCGATGTGTGGCTTTCTCCCGCCAACTGCAAATCGAAACGTTTGGTGACGGACAATGGGAGGAAAAATGGTGTCCGTGCTGCACCGAGGGGGGATGGTCCATGCGCCCTGCATGGCGCACGTTGTTCAATCTGGTTGTGAAAAGGTTCCTGAAGTCTTCCACAGATCTTCAGAAGATTCTGAAAATGGCCAGGAAACTTTGCATGCCCCTTTTATCCATTCGTACAATGCCCGGACCCCCCTCCTCGAGTTGCAGCGGCAGAACGGCCTCCCCCAACACACTCTGATATGCGATGTTTCCACCCCTTGGAATTCCAGCCCTGCACATGTTGGACCGACTGTATGAACAGAGAAAGGCCATTAACGATTTTTTTGATGATCAGGCGGGCAGAAGTACTCCCCCGTGTAACTTTGATGTCAGCCAGTGGCAGCTCATGCGTGACACCTGCGGTTTGTTGAGGCCATTCGAGGGGGCGACGTTATTTGTCAGTGGCCAGGACTACGGGATGAATAACGTCATTCCACTGCTTCATGTCCTGGAACAGATGCTGAAAAATCGCTGGGCAGGGACTGGAGATGTGGGGACTACAATCTCGCGGCCCCATGATCCGGTGGGGACTGAAATGGAGGAGGAGGAGGACATTGGAGCAGACGCATTGTCTGGTGAAATTTAGTGGATTTTCTACCCAGGTGACAAGAGAGGAGGGGCAGGGGCAGCTGGAGGAAAGGGAGATGGGGATGAGGAAGATGAGGCAGATGACCCGCAAGCACCGTGGCAGTATACAGTGGAGATGGAGGCAGGGAGCCCCTCAGAGTCACTAGTGCAAATGGCCCGCAGCATGCTGATTTGCCTGGCTAGTGACAGCCGAATAGTCAGAATCTGGCAGGGGGATGACTTCTGGCTCTCCACCCTCTTGGACCCTCGCTACCTGTCCAAAATGGGAGCCTTTTTCCCAGCTAGTGAGAGTGAGGACTAACTCAAATACTATAGGGAAATCCTCCGTAGTCAATTGGCCGCTGCCTATGTGCGGCATCGTCCCTCCTCTGACAGGTCTGACCGGGGGGTTCCTCAGCGCTCACGTACTACTGCCGCAGCTGCTGCGGGAAGGTGGGGGGATAGGAGCAGTACCAGCTCCATCAGCA
Source organism: Phyllomedusa bahiana (assembly GCA_025379985.1). Classification (NCBI taxonomy): domain Eukaryota; kingdom Metazoa; phylum Chordata; class Amphibia; order Anura; family Hylidae; genus Phyllomedusa; species Phyllomedusa bahiana. The sequence continues at coordinate 4,720 of JAODAL010071966.1, forward strand.
GCTACCGAAGTCTGGAGTCACTGATGACAGCTTCCTTCACCCCCTAGTGAGAGGCAGTCGCCAGCAGCAGCAGCAGGACCTGGAGCAGTCCCTGAACCAACATGTGGTGGCCTACATGGACAGCACTCTGCCACCCCAGTTAGAAGATACGCTGGACTACTGAGCAGCCAAACTGGATGTGTGGCCGCAACTTGCCGAGTTTACAGTGGAGAAGCTGTCCTGCCCGGCCAGTAGTGTGGCATCAGAGCGGGTGTTCAGTGCAGCGGGGGACATCGTAACCCCAAGGAGAACCCGCTTGTCCACGGGAAATGTGGAACGACTGACTTCTGTCTAGATGAATCAGGCGTGGATTGACCAGGATTTCCACACACCAAAGCCTTAGGAGTCTGTCTGGGTTCAAACTACCTGCCTCAGCCACTATTCTGATGCCGCCACCCGCCTGATGCCACACATCTGCTGACAGTTTCTCCATCTGACTACCACCATCTTTACCAGGGACTGGTATTGCCACTCACCTCAACAGTCTGTCATTGTGCTACTCTATGACCTCATGCTGCTGCTGCTGTTGCTGGTGCCGTGACATCCACACTGTTTCATTGTGCCACTCACTGACCTCATGCTGCTGCTGCTATTGTTGCTGCTGCGGTCACCTACACTCTGTGTCATTGTGCCACTGCCTGACCTCTTGCTGCTGCTGCCGTTCCCTCCACACTCTGTCATTGTGCCACTCTGTGGCCTACTACTGTTTTGTCACCTGCAGAATGTCATTGTGCCAATGCCTGATCTCATGCTGCTGCTACCATGACCTCCACTCTCTGTCATTGTGCCACTCTGTGGCCTACTACTGTTTTGCCACCTCCAGAATGTCATTGTGCCACTGTCTGACCTCATGCTGCTGCTGCCGTGACCTGCACACAGTGTCTTTGTGCCACTGTTTGACCTCATGTTGCTGCTGTGGCTACTGCCGTGACCTACACACTCTGTCATTGAGCCACTGTCTGACCTCATGCTGCTGCTGTGGCTGCTGCCGGGACCTACACACTCTGTCATTGTGCCACTGTCTGACCTCATGCTGCTGCTGTGGCTGCTGCCTTGACTTACACACTGTGTCATTGTTCCACTCTGTAGCCTACTCCTGTTTTAGCCACCTCCAGAATGTCATTGTGCCACTGCTTGACCTCATGCTGCTGCTACCGTGACCTCCACTCTCTGTCATTGTGCCACTCTGTGGCCTACTCCTCTTTTTGCCACCTCCAGAATGTCATTGTGCCACTGCATGACCTCATGCTGCTGCTGCTGTGCCTTCCACAGTGTGTCATTGTGCCACTCTGTGGCCTACTACTGTTTTGCCACCTCCAGAATGTCATTGTGCCACTGTCTGACCTCATGCTGCTACCATGACCTCCACTCTCTATCATTGTGCCACTCTGTGGCCTACTCCAGTTTTGACACCTCCAGAATGTCATTGTGTCACTGTCTGACCTCATGCTGCTGCTGCCGTGACCTACACACTGTGTCTTTGTGCCACTGCCTGACCTCATGCTCCTGCCGCCGTCACCTCCACTCTCTGTCATTGTGCCACTCTGTGGCCTACTCCTCTTTTTGCCACCTCCAGAATGTCATTGTGCCACTGCATGTCCTCATGCTGCTGCTGCTGTGCCCTCCACACTGTGTCATTGTGCCACTCTGTGGCCTACGACTGTTTTGCCACCTCCAGAATGTGATTGTGCCACTGACTGACCTCATGCTGCTGCTGTGGCTGCTGTCGTGACCTTCACTCTCTGTCATTGTGCCAGGTTTTTTTGCTTTTTGTATTTTTTTTTTTCTCTGTGGCCTACTACTGTTTTGCCACCTCCAGAATGTCATTGTGCCACTGTCTGACCTCATGCTTCTGCTGCCGTGCCCTCCCCACTGTTTCAGAGTGCCACGCTGTGGCCTACTACTGTTTTGCCACCTCCAGAATGTCATTGTGCCACTGCCTGACCTCATGCTGCTACCAGGACCTCCACTCTCTGTCATTGTGCCACTCTGTGGCCTACTACTGTTTTGCCACCTCCAGAATGTCATTATGCCACTGTCTGACCTCATGCTGCTGCTGCCGTGACCTACACACTGTGTCCTTGTGCCACTGTCTGACCTCAGGCTGCTCTGTGGCTGCTGCCGTGACCTACACACTCTGTCATTGTGCCACTGTCTGACCTCATGCTGCTGCTGTGGCTGCTGCCGGGACCTACACACTCTGTCATTGTGCCACTGTCTGACCTCATGCTGCTGCTGTGGCTGCTGCCGTGACCTACACACTGTGTCATTGTCCCACTCTGTGGCCTACTCCTGTGTTAGTCACCTCCAGAATGTCATTGTGCCACTGACTGACCTCATGCTGCTGCTGTGGCTGCTGTTGTGACCTCCACTCTCTTTCATTGTGCCACTCTGTGGCCTACTACTGTTTTGCCACTTCCAGAATGCCATTGTGCCACTGTCTGACCTCATGCTGCTGCTGCCGTGACCTACACACTGTGTCTTTGTGCCACTGTCTGACCTCATGCTGCTGCTGTGGCTGCTGCCGTGACCTACACACTCTGTCATGTGCCACTGTCTGACTCATGCTGCTGCTGTGGCTGCTGCCGTGACCTACACACTGTGTCATTCTCTCAGTCTGTGGCCTACTCCTGTATTAGTCATCTCCAGAATGTCATTGTGCCACTGCCTGACCTCATGCTGCTGCTGCCGTGCCCTCCACACTGTGTCATTGTGCACCTCTGTGGCCTACTACTGTTTTGCCACCTCCAGAATGTGATTGTGCCACTGACTGACCTCATGCTGCTGCTGTGGCTGCTGTCGTGACCTTCACTCTCTGTCATTGTGCCACTCTGTGGCCTACTACTGTTTTGCCACCTCCAGAATGTCATTGTGCCACTGTCTGACCTCATGCTGCTACCATGACCTCCACTCTCTGTCATTGTGCCATTCTGTGGCCTACTAATGTTTTGCCACCTCCAGAATGTCATTGTGCCACTGCCTGACCTCATGCTGCTGCTGCCGTGACCTACACACTGTGTCTTTGTGCCACTGTCTAACCTCATGCTGCTGCTGTGGCTGCTGCCGTGACCTACACACTCTGTCATTGTGCCACTGTCTGACCTCATGCTACTGCTGTGGCTGCTGCTGTGACCTCCACACTCTGTCATTGTGCCACTGTCTGACCTCCTGCTGCTGCTGTGGCTGCTACCGTGACCTACACACTGTTTCATTGTCCCACTCTGTGGCCTACTCCTGTTTTAGTCACCTCCAGAGTGTCATTGTGCCACTGCCTGACCTCATGCTGCTGCTGCCGTGACCTACACACTGTGTCATTGTGCCACTGTCTGACCTCATGCTGCTGCTGTGGCTGCTGCCGTGACCTACACACTCTGTCATTGTGCCACTGTCTGACCTCCTGCTGCTGCTGTGGCTGCTGCCGTGACCTACACACTGTGTCATTGTCCCACTCTGTGGCCTACTCCTGTTTTAGTCACCTCCAGAATGTTATTGTGCCATTGCCTGACCTCATGCTGCTGCTACCGTGACCTCCACTCTCTGTCATTGTGCCACTCTGTGGCCTACTACTGTTTTGCCACCTCCAGAATGTGATTGTGCCACTAACTGACCTCATGCTGCTGCTGTGGCTGCTGTCGTGACCTCCACTGTCTTTCATTGTCCCACTCTGTGGCCTACTCCTGTTTTAGTCTCCTCCAGAATGTCATTGTGCCACTGCCTGACCTCATGCTGCTGCTACCGTGCCCTCCCATCTCTAAAATTGTGCAACTCTGTGGCCTACTCCACTTATTGCCACCTCCAGAATGTCATTGTGCCACTGCTTGACCTCATGCTGCTGCTGCCGTGCCCTCCACAATGTGTCATTGTGCCACTCTGTGGCATACTACTGTTTTGCCACCTCCAGAATGTGATTGTGCCACTGCCTGACCTCATGCTGCTGCTGTGGCTGCTGTCGTGACCTCCACTCTCTGTAATTGTGCCACTCTGTGGCCTACTACTGTTTTGCCACCTCCAGAATGTCATTGTGCCACTGTCTGACCTCATGCTGCTGCTGTGGCTGCAGCCGTGACCTCCACACTCTGTCATTGTGCCACTGTCTGACCTCATGCTGCTGCTGTGGCTGCTGCCGTGACCTACACACTCTGTCATTGTCCCACTCTGTGGCCTACTCCTGTTTTTTCCACCTCCAGAATGTCATTGTGCCACTGTCTGACCTCATGCTGCTGCTGCCGTGACCTACACACTGTGTCTTTGTGCCACTGTCTGACCTCATGCTGCTGCTGTGGCTGCTGCCGTGACCTACACACTCTGTCATTGTTCCACTGTCTGACCTCATGCTGCTGCTGTGGCTGCTGCCGTGACCTACACACTCTGTCATTGTGCCACTGTCTGACCTCATGCTGCTGCTGTGGCTGCTGCCGTGACCTACACACTCTGTCATTGTCCCAGTCTGTGGCCTACTCCTGTTTTAGTCATCTCCAGAATGTCATTGTGCCACTGCCTGACCTCATGCTGCTGCTTCCGTGAGCTCCACTCTCTTTCATTGTGCCACTCTGTGGCCTACTCCTTTTTTGCCACCTCCAGAATGTCATTGTGCCACTGTCTGACCTCATGCTGCTGCTGTGGTTGCTGCCGTGACCTACACACTGTGTCATTGTCCCAATCTGTGGCCTACTCCTGTTTTTGCCACCTCCAGAATGTCATTGTGCCACTGTATGACCTCATGCTGCTGCTGTGGTGACCTACACACTGTGTCATTGTGCCACTGTCTGACCTCATGCTGCTGCTGTGGCTGCTGCCGTGACCTACACACTCTGTCATTTTGCCACTGTCTGACCTCATGCTGCTGCTGTGGCTGCTGCCATGACCTACACACTGTGTCATTGTGCCACTCTGTGGCCTACTCCTTTTTTTTCCACCTCTAGAATGTCATTTTGCCACTGTCTGACCTCATGCTGCTGCTGTGGCTGCTGCCGTGACCTACACACTGTGTCATTGTCCCACTCTGTGGCCTACTCCTGTTTTTGCCACCTCCAGAATGTCATTGTGCCACTGTCTGACCTCATGCTGCTGCTGCCGTTACCTGCACACTGTGTCATTGTGCCACTGTCTGACCTCATGCTGCTGCTGTGGCTGCTGCCGTGATCTACACACTCTGTCATTGTGCCACTGTCTGACCTCATGCTGCTGCGGTGGCTGCTGCCATGACCTACACACTGTGTCATTGTGCCACTCTGTGGCCTACTCCTTTTTTTGCCACCTCTAGAATGTCATTGTGCCACTGTCTGACCTCATGCTGCTGCTGCTGTTGATGCCGTCAACTCCACACTGTGTCATTGTACCACTCTTTGGCCTACTCCTGTTTTTGCCACCTCCAGAATGTCTATGTACCACTGTCTGACCTCATGCTGCTGTGGCTGCCACCGTCACCTCCACACTCTGTCACTGATGTTGCCACCTGAGCCTTCAGCTTGTTTTTTTCCAGCTGTTGCTGCCATGATTTTATCAGGCTACATTCTCCCTTCCGTTTTTTGGTCAGTTTTGCCCTCTTAAGTGCCCAGGGACTTTTATAGTGAAGCGATTCTAAGAGCGGCAGCAGTCATGTGCGTGTCATACTAAAACACAACATTGTATGAAGACCAAACCAAGCTCTCTCTGCATATTTAAGCATGGCACAACGTTCTACAGCACCCTGCAGGCTCTGTGCAGACTGGAAATAGCTGTTTTTTAACGTGATTCGTCCCGAAGTAATTCGGAACGAAGTTATTTTTGTCGGGAAATTCGGTGAAGTCACCGAATCGAATTTTTGAGAAATTCGCCCATCTCTAATGACAACATTAAAGCCCTACTTTAATACTTCATTCTGCTCGTTGGTGAGAGTAGTATCAGACAGATTCAGTATATTGATATTCTTATTTGCTACTTGGTCTGGCATGTCTTCAATTAGGTGCCGCTTAGTGTCTTTTCTGCCAACACGTCTGAGCCTTTTGTTGGCTAAGGGATTGAAGTGGAATGGCTGCAGATGCAGATGTAGCACTAGAAGCGTCATCCGAAGTATCAGGTACCTCTAAGGAATCAGAACTGAAGCTCACTGAATTACTTTTTATGGAAAACCTTATACTGTAACCACTAGTTTTTTTTCAAAATGGATTAAAGGAAACCTGAGGATGATTGCCTAGAACAGCAGTTGTAAACAAGATTATTTTCATAGTTGGTTAGATCTCACTGGAATTTTCTTTTTTTACATAATTGGAGCTTCCAGTCTGGATATATTTGCCTGAGCTCTGTCATATTTCTTGGAAAATTATGATAGATCCTTAAATTCTGACAAACTGGTTTCAATATCGGCAATTTCTGTAGCTAATTGTTCCAGTTTACTCTCCTCATAATTTATTATGAACTTCATGAGATTGAGAGAACAATTAGTTAATACTTGTGTAAGATGTGTAAGAACACATCTGAACACATACGGTAGTAGTTGGTAACTTTTTTAGTCTAAGTCCCCGAGGCACCATATCCTTTTTGCTGCGATATCCAATGGTATGGCAGGTATATTGATGACATTTTGTTGATGTGCAGGGTTCTACGGATTTCATTATTTCATTTGTCAATTTTCTTAACAACAATCTTTTAAATCTTAAATTTACTTTTTCTGCTTAGTCTTCTGTTGTCCCCTTTTTGGATCTTATATTTGTTGGCATTAAAACACATACTTTTCATAAAAAGATAGTTGGAAATACTATTCTTCATTTTCATAGTGACCAAAGCAAACAAACACACTTGTCCATTCCATTAGTAGAATTAATCAGGGTGAAAATCAATTGCATACCTGAACATGATTTTTCGACAGAATCACATAATATCAAGGAGTGTCTTTCTGCCCAGGGTTCTTAATCGTGCCCAAAAACATGGTTAATCAAAAATCTCGCCAGCATCTACTTTATCCAAAGGATACTAATGTCTCTTGTCCATATTTGCCCACATAAGTAATTGATCACAGTGCACACTTTATAGCAATCAAACAGATTATTATCAAATATTTGTCCATATTATCAGATGATGACACTCTACGTGAAATTCTCACCAATGGGTGTCAGGTAGTAGCTGAACATCTGTCAACAATGGACAATATACTTTCATCTATTTCTGTTCTTCTCCTTCACAATCTAAGTGGTTACATCACCAAGAGGATGAGCGGGCATCAGTTTTCTACTAGTTAAAGGGACAGTGTCCCAATTACCTGCCCTTGACCTGTGACCTCTGGCTACTTAAGGAACTTCCTGCCCTTGCTACAGTGTCAATTTGTTGTTGTCTTCCTACATTGAGCTTGACTCCTGGCTGCTGTGTTGCTGCTGCACCTGAGCCATCTGTGCACTACCTGTGCGCTACCTGTTGTTACCTGCCGCTGCACCAAGTCCATTATACTTGCTGACAATTTGCTGCTGTACCTATTCCGCAGCGTGCCTGGGACTGTTACCCTGCTGTGTCTTGTCGACTGTGCCACCATCTGCTGTCTTGTTCCGCACTTCCACTCCTGCCATGAGCTTTACCATCTACGCTTGCGGTGGTACCCGAGGTTCTATTTCCCTTAGAACGTGACACTTTCATCTAACTATTTTTGTTCTTCTCCTTCATAATCTAGGTGGTTACATCACATAGCGTTTTACAGCTGCTGTTCCCACCCCTGTAAAGTGGGCCTTTTCATTAAATCCACTAAAGTTTTTTCTGTTCATGAAAAATCCTATAGTATCAAACATTACATCAATTGTAATGCAATATCAGTGAGGGTTATACATCCCATAAGTTTAAAACCAGACTTTTGGAGCATTTAAAATTACATCCAAAACCCTGACAACCGTACCATTTCTAATGGTGCTAGCCATTTCATAGATGTACATAATTCTAGCAACAGGTTTTTTAGGCTTTTGCAATTGAAAGAGTACAGTCATCTAGGCTGGGAGGCAGTTTAAAACATTGTTTGAGGGATAGAGAAGCATTTTGACTAGCGACCCTTGATACAATATGGTCTAAATGTAAAATAAAATAAGGTTTTGTATCATTACTAAAAAAAAAATTTCTATAATCACACTTTTATTAGTTATAGTTTTCACTTTATTGTGTGTTTGCTGCGCTTACAGTATACTTGTATATTTTATTACTCCCTCTTGCTTTAGTTTTGTCTTTCTGGTCTTGTGTATCTCATATATTCATCATTTTTTACAATAATGCTTTTAGCTTTTTGTCTCCCTGATTTGATGTTGCCGATCATTTTTAGCTCATTCTCCGTTCTCATATCCACGGCACTACTGCCGCGTCCGCAGGTGAAGTTGCTCTCTGCACTCCTAAATGACGCGATGAGGTACTCAGTATTCTGAGTCCGGACAGAGGAGTTGCTGTGCTACCTATCGTTTCATTCGTTATGTTTTCTTTGCACATACGCCACTTTAAATCTGTCAGTGCTAATGACGCATCTGACTATACAAACTAATAGAAACCAAGCTTCACAACCTTGAAGCTTGATGGATGCACGAATCTCCAATCCCAGAATTCACAGCGTAAACATATCACAATATTCCACACAAAAGGAAACGACATTCAGTGGATTAGCAAATACGAAAAAAGTTTCTTTTATTCCTCAGAAAAAAATCACACTAAGTGTAATGTTTCGACCTAATAAGGTGTTTGTTAAGCATACAGACACAGGTTACAAATTTGTTTAATATAGGCATATCAATTAGTGTTAAAAAAAAAGTAAACAAGCGTTGCACTGAAATCTCAATGTTCACTGTACATATAATTCTATATCCAATCATCAGTACCTACTATGGAGGGATCGGAAGACTGGAAAGATGCCTGTATTCATACCAAATATTCCTGTGAAACAACTTAGATGGACACTCGCACTGCAGTTTATACAAAACCATAGATGTCGGTGTCTCACTCTCTTCACTGCGCCTGCGTGGAAACTATACTCCAATCTTTCAATATGGCTGCGTGTATCTACTTTCAGCGCCTGCGCAAGTTATCTACTTTCCGCACCTCAAAGCTGAAAAGGCCAGTGTATTGTCTTCATAACTTCACCTGCGTGTGCCCTGAGGCGCTCGCTATGTTAACCAGCTGTTACCCGCAGCTACAAGTTGACTAAGCCAGTACCCTTTTAACCTAATTGCACCTGTGTCTATTTCCTCTCTCAGGCTATGTCTCCACTGCACAGAAAAACATCAATTTTGTCAGCATTTTTATTTTTCTAAAAATGCTGAAAAAAATGACTGTAAAGAGGTCCCATAGACTTCAATAGTAAAAACGTTCTGTTGTCTACACAGAACGTTTGTTTTTTCGTTTTTTTTACTGGTTGTCTTTTGAAAAATGTTATTATTGGAGTCTATGCAAAGTGCTGGACATTTTTTGGCACATTTTTTCAGTGAAAACCCACCCATTAGATTAAACTCCCACCTATAGTGGGTGTTTCCACAGGTTATACCTTCTCAATTCTGTGTCTGATGTGTCCTCGTTTGTAGTAAAGTTATCTCGCTTTTGCCGCTAAAAATAAATTTTTTTATGGATTTTGGCGCTAAAATCTGGATTTTTTGTGGATTTTACCACTAATAAATTTATCTCGCTTTTGTCGCTAAAAAAAAACATTTTTTTTTACTGGATTTTGCCGCCAAAATATTTTTTTTACAGATTTCGTCGCTAATAAAGATATCTTGCTTTTGTAGCTCAACATACTTTTTTTTTACAGATTTTGTAGCTAAAATACAGTTTTTATGAATTTTAGTGCTAAAATACCTTTTTTATGGATTTTGGCACTAAAATCCGTGTTTTTACGGATTTTGCTGCTAAGAAATTTATGTTGCTTTTGCTGCTAAAAATCCTTTTTTACGGATTTTAGCACTAAAATCTGTGAAACGGATTTTAGCGCCAAAATGCGTAAAAAAAGGATTTTTGCCAAAAGTGATGCATTTATTAGCGCCAAAACCGTGAAAAAAATTGACTTTAACTCATGTGGGTCTAGTGTGCTCAATGTGTAAATCCGGTAAAGTTCCTACATTTTTAATCTGCGTTGTCTATCTCCACCCCGTCTGACTATGTCATCTCTGTGCATGCTGTGTATGTTTGGGTGCTTGTCCATGTGTTTGTAGGGAGGTGATGGAATAGGGCGGATCAGCATCTCTGAACCAGGTGATATGCATTCGCTTAATTAGCATTTTCTCTGTGTATACATACCTTATTCACTGGTTATTTGAACTTAGTATGACTAAGATTGAGTAGCTAGTAACGTATCAGTATTTTGTCCCTGTCTATACAGCTACACATTTATTTTTTTTCTTAATAGAAGTTTTTTATGAATACAAGGATTGCTGGATTTTGCTCTTTTTCTGCCATGTGTCACTTTAAGTGGGAAAAACTTTTTGATACTTTTATCTATCCATGTGATTCAGAGATTTTTTTCTCGTGACACATTGTTAGCATCAAGTTTTGGTCCATACAATCCTTGTGTATTTGTGAAAAAATCAAAATATCATAAACATTTTGAAAAATGTGCTATTTTTTCAAAGTT